>JAJOZX010014965.1:0-55038 GCA_023014485.1 Bathynomus jamesi | reverse complement strand
TCTTTCAAAGATCGTAATTTTAGTGAAATTTTATGACGAATTTACAATTATTTTCGCATTATATTGTGAAAGCAGTAAAATAAAGCAGCTTTTTCAACAATAGTTAGTAATTGGTTTAAAAAATATTGAAAGAGATCCACCCTTCTCGGATTTTACTTTTTCAAGCGATTTCAATACTTCGTGTGAAGATATTCGAAATGAATGGATTTTTTGAAAAACTTTACATACTATTGAGTTATGATATAAATTAAATCGTAAATTCTATTCATATATACAGTATTTTAAGGGTACATTTAAGGTTCTTTAAAATTATGGTTTAATTCATAGAGAAAAGCAACTTCGTGAAAAGCAGAAATTTTGAATGTCATTTTTCTTAAATGAAAAACTTTACTTTGTTAAGATTACATTGTCATTAAAATTTGTTGAAGATTTTACACTTTATTTCACATTTTTGTAAAAACAATAAAATAAAGCAGTTCATGGCCAAGAATTAGAAATTCACTAAAAAATTATTAAAATAGATCAAGACTTCTAGGACTTTATTTTTGGAAGCGATTTCAATACTTCATTTTTACAATATTTAAGGGTACATTTTAGGTTCTTTACAAATTATGGTTTAAATCATAGAGAAAAGCAAATTCCTGAAAAGAAGAATTTTGAATGTCGTTTTTCTAAAATACAAAACTATATTTAGTTAAAATTGTGTTTCAGTAAGATTGTAAAGATTTTATACTTTATTTCACACTATTTTGTACAAAACAATAAAATAAAGCTGTTCATGGCCAAAAATTAGAAATTAGTTAAAAAATTAATGAAAGAGATCCAACCATCTGGACTGTATTTTTGGAATGGATTTCAATACTTCGTGTAAAGATATTCGAAATGAATGTATTTTTTAAAGAAACTTTCCATACTATTGAATTATAATATAAATTAAATGGTACATTCTATTCATTTCTACAATATTTCAGGGGTACATTTAAGGTTATTTTCAAATTATGGTTTAAATCATAGAGAAAAGCAAATTTCTGAAAAGTAGAAATTTTGACGTTTTTCTAAAATACCAAACTATACATAGTTAAAATTGCGTTTTCAGTAAGATTTATTGAAGATTTTCTTCTTTATTTCACATTCCTTTGAACAACACAATAAAATAAATTTGTTAAAAAATTATTGAAAAGATCCAGCCTTCTCGGACTTTATTTTTGGAATGAATTTCAATACTTCGTGTAAAGATATTTGAAATGAATGGATTTTTTGAAAAAGTTTCCGAATTATTGAATTATGATATAAATTAAATCGTAAATTATATTCATTTCTACAATATTTTAAGGGTACATTTAAGGTTCTTCAGAAATTATGGCTTAATTGATAGAGAAAAGCAACTTTATGAAAATTAGAAATTTTGAATGTCGTTTTTTTTTAAATGAAAACCATACTTTATTAAGATTGCTTTTTCTGTAAAATTTGTTGAAGATTTTACCCTTTATTTTATATTATTTAGTAAAAAACAATAAAAAAAGTAGTTCATGGCCGAAAATTAGAAATTCGTTAAAAAATTATTGAAAGTGATCCACCCTACTGGACTGAATTTTTGGAATGGATTTAAATACCTCGTGTAAAGATATTCGAAATAAATGGATTTTTGAAGAAAGTTTCCATATTATTGAATTATGATATAAATTAAATGGTACATTCTATTCGTTTCTACAATATTTTAAGGGTACATTTAAAGTTCTTTGCAAATTATGGTTTAAATCATAGAGAAAAGCAAATTTCTGAAAATAAAAAATTTTGAATGTCGTTTTTCTAAAATACCAAACTATACTTAATTAAAATTGTAAGATTTGTTGAAGATTTTATACTTTATTTCACATTGTTTTGTTCAAAATAATAAATAAAGCTGTTAATGGCAAAAATTAATAATTCGTTAAAAAAATTATTGAAAGAGATCCAGCCTTCTCAGACTTTATTTTTGGAAGCGATTTCAATACTTCGTGTAAAGATATTCGAAATGATTCAATTTTTTGAAGAAACTTTCCATACTATTGAATTATGATATAAATTAAATATTTTAAGGGTACATTTAAGGTTTTTTAGAAATTATGGTTTAAATCATAGAGAAAAGACACTGTCTGAAAATTAGAAATTTTGAATGTAGTTCTTTTTTAAATGCAAAATCATTCTTTATTAAGATTGCGTTTTCAGTAAAATTTATTGAAGATTTTCAGCTTTATTTCTCATTATTTTGTAAAAAGAAATAAAATAAAGCCGTTCATGGCCAAAAATTAGAATTCGTTATAAGATTATTAAAATAGGTCCATACTTCTAGGACTTTATTTTTGGAAGTGATTTCAATACTTCATGTAAGGATATTCGAAATGAATGGATTTTTTGAAGAAAGTTTCAGAAGTATTGAATTACGATATAAATATATAACTTAAATGGTATATTCTATTCATTTCTACAATATTTTAAGGGTATATTTAAGGTTGTTTACAAATTATTGTTTAAATCATAGAGAAAACAGAAATTTTGAATGTCGTTTTTCTAAAATACAAACCTAACTTAGTTAAAATTGCGTTTTCAGTAAGATTTGTTGAAGATTTTATACTTTACTTCATTATTTTGTAAAGAAACAATACAATACAGCTGCTCCTGACCAAAAATTAGAAATTCGTTTAAAAATTATTGAAAGAGATCCAGCCTTCTCAGACTTTATTTTTGGAGTGGATTTCAATACTTCGTGTAAAGATATTCGAAATGAAGGGATTTTTTAAAGAAACTTTCCAAACTATTGAATTATGATATAAATTAAATCGTAAATTTTATTAATTTCTACAATATTTTAAGGGTACATTTAAGGTTCTTCAGAAATTATGGTTTAAATCATAGAGAAAAGCAATTTTCTGAAAAGAAGAAATTTCGAATGTCGTTTTACATAAAGGCAAAACCAAACTATGTTACGATTCCGGTTTCAGTAAAATTTGTTGAAGAATTTACCCTTTATTTAACATTATTTAGTAGGAACCATAAAATAAATACGTTCATGGCCAAAAATTAGAAATTCGTTAAGAAATTATTGAAAGAGATGAAGCCTTCTCGGACTTTATTTTTGGTTGCGATTTCAATACTTTGTGTAAAGATATTCGAAATGAATGGATTTTTTAAAGAAACGTTAAAAACTGTTGAATTATGATATAAATTAAATAGTAAATTCTATTCATTTGTACAATACTTTAAGGGTACATTTAAGGTTCTCCAGAGCAAATTATTTTTTAAACCATAGAGAAAAGAAACTTTCTGAAAATTAGAAATTTTGAATGTCGTTTTTTTTAAATGCAAAACCATACTTTATTAAGATTAGGTTTCCAGAATAATTTACTGAAGTTTTAACCTTTATTTCACATTATTTGGTACAAACCATAAAATACATATATTTACGACACAAAATTAGAAATTCGTTAAAAAATTATTATAAGAGATCCAGACTTCTAGGACTTTATTTTTGGAAGAGATTTCACTACTTCATGTAAAAATATTCGAAATGAATGGAATTTTTTGAAGAAAGTTTCCGAATTATTGAATTATGATATAAATTAAATGGTACATTCTATTCATTACAACAATATTTTAAGGGTACATTTAAGGTACTTTACAAATTATGATTTAAATCATAGAGAAAAGCAGAAATTTTTAATGTCGTTTTTCTAAAATACAAAAGTATACCGAGTTAAAATTGCGTTTTCAAAGATTTGTTGAAGATTTTCACATTATTTTGTACAAAACAATAAAATAAAGCTATTCATGGCCAAAAATTAGAAATTCGTTAAAAAATTATTGAAAGAGATCCAGCCTACCGGACTTTATTTTTGGAACCGATTTCAATACTTCGTGTAAAGATATTCGAAATGAATGGATTTTTTGTAGAAAGTTTACATACTAATGAATTATGATATAAATTAAATCGTAAATTTATTAATTTCTACAATATTTTAAGGGTATATATAAGGTTTTTTAGAAATTATGGTTTAAATCATAGAGAAAAGCAAATTCTGAAAATTAGAAATTTTGAATGTCGTTTTACTTAAAGGCAAAACCAAAGTTTATTAAGATTGCGTTTTCAGTAAAATTTGCTGAAGAATTTACCCTTTATCTTACATTATTTTGTACAAACCATAAAATAAATATGGTAATGGCCAAAAATTAGAAATTGATTAGAAAATGATTGAAAGAGATGAAGCGTTCTCGGACTTTATTTTTGGAAGAGATTTCAATACTTCCTGGAAAGATAGTAGAAATGAATGGATTTTTGAAGAAAATTTACAAATTATTGAATGATGATATAAATGAAAAGGTACATTCTATTAATTTCTACAATATTTTAAGGGTACTTTTAAGATTCTTTACAAATTATTATTTAAATCATAAGGAAAAGCAAATTTCTAAAAAGTAGAAATTTTGAATGTCGTTTTTTTAAAAGCAAACCCATACTTTATTAAGATTGCGATTTCAGTAAAATAGTTTCAGTAAAATAGTTAGTAATTTGTTTGAAAAATATTGAAAAAGATAAGTTCATCTTATTCTTAAGAAAAGTGCAGAAAATATGCTTAAAACAGGGAGAAAAAACAACTTTCCGGTACAAAATTTTCATTTCATTAAGATCTAATTCAAGTCAACTTTTTTGACGATTTCTCCCTAGTTTTCACAATATATTGTACAAAATAATAAAATAAGCATTTTTGTGGTAAAAAATAAGTAATTCCAGTAAAGTATTTTGAAAGAAATACAACCACAGGGGTCCTAATTTGTGGTCCCATTTCCATTAGCAAGTGTAATAATAGGTTAAATGGTGGGATTTTGAGGCTAAAATTTGCATAATATTTAATGTTGGTGTATATATCATTTCATGAATTTCCTTCACTTTTTCAATAATTCTGATGTACATTAACGCTTGTATAAAAAATGGCTCTCAAAATATGGAGAACATCGACATTTTCGATCAAATTTTCGAAGTTCAAAGATCCTAATTTTAGTGAAATTCTTTAAAAGATTTTAGAATTATTTTAGCATTATATTGTTGAAAACAGTAAAATAAAGCAGTTTTTTATCAATAGTTAGTAATTGGTTAAACAAATATCGAAAAAGATAAGTTTATCTTATTCATAAGAAAAGTGCAAAAAATATGCTTAAAACACGGAGAAAAACAATTCTTTGGTACAAAATTTTCATTTCATTAAAATGGAATTTTAGCCAACTTTTTTAACGAATTTTGCCTATTTTTCAGAATATATTGTACAAAACCATAAATTAAACATTTTATGGCCAAAAATTAGTAATTGCAGTTAAATATTTTGAAAGAAATACAAACACATAGGCTCAAATTTATGGTCCCATTTTCATTTGTAAGTGTAAAAATAGGCTAAATGGTGGGATTTTGAGGCTAAAAGTTGCATACTATTTAATGTTGATATATATCATTTCATGACTTCCCTTCACTCTTTCAATATTTCTAGGGTACATTAAAGCAAGTAAAAAAAAGGATCTCAAAATATAGAGAAGATCGACATTTCCGATAAATTTTCGTCTTACAAAGATCCCAATTTTAGTGAAATTTTATGACGCTTTTGAATTACTTTGGCATTATATTGGTGAAAACATTGAAAAAAGTATTTTTTTATCAATAGTTACTAATTGGTTTAAAAAAAATTGAAAAAGATAACTTCATCTTATTCATAAGAAATGTTGCCCAAAATATGGTTAAAAAACGAAGAATAACAAGTTTTTCGTACAAAAGTTTCATTTTATTAAGATGGAATTTTAGTCAAATTTTTTGACCATTTGTACCTAGATTTCAGAATACATTGTACACAACCATAACGTACAGCATTTTATGGCCAAAAATTAGTAATTGTAGTAAAATATTTTGAAAGAAATACAACCATACACAGTAGTTCCAAATTTATGGTTCCATTTTCATTTGTAAGAGTAAAAATAGGTTAAATAGCGGGATTTTGAGGCTGAAAGTTGCATATTATTTAATGATGGTATATATCATTTCATGAATTCCCCTCACTTTTTAAATATTCCTGTGGTACATTGAATTTGTAAAAAAAACGGATCTCAAAAGATAGAGAAGCTCGACATTTTCAATCAATTTTTCGTCTTTCAAAGATCGTAATTTTAGTGAAATTTTATAACGAATTTACAATTATTTTCGCATTATATTGTTGAAAGCAGTAAAATAAAGCAGCTTTTTCAACAATAGTTAGTAATTGGTTTAAAAAATATTGAAAGAGATCCACCCTTCTCGGATTTTACTTTTTCAAGCGATTTCAATACTTCGTGTGAAGATATTCGAAATGAATGGATTTTTTGAAAAACATTTACATACTATTGAGTTATGATATAAATTAAATCGTAAATTCTATTCATATATACCGTACAGTATTTTAAGGGTACATTTAAGGTTCTTTAAAAATTATGGTTTAATTCATAGAGAAAAGCAACTTCGTGAAAAGCAGAAATTTTGAATGTCATTTTTCTTAAATGAAAAACTTTACTTTGTTAAGATTACATTGTCATTAAAATTTGTTGAAGATTTTACACTTTATTTCACATTATTTTGTAAAAACAATAAAATAAAGCAGTTCATGGCCAAGAATTAGAAATTCACTAAAAAATTATTAAAATAGATCAAGACTTCTAGGACTTTATTTTTGGAAGCGATTTCAATACTTCATTTTTACAATATTTTAAGGGTACATTTTAGGTTCTTTACAAATTATGGTTTAAATCATAGAGAAAAGCAAATTCCTGAAAAGAAGAAATTTTGAATGTCGTTTTTCTAAAATACAAAACTATATTTAGTTAAAATTGTGTTTTCAGTAAGATTGGTAAAGATTTTATACTTTATTTCACACTATTTTGTACAAAACAATAAAATAAAGCTGTTCATGGCCAAAAATTAGAAATTAGTTAAAAAATTAATGAAAGAGATCCAACCATCTGGACTGTATTTTTGGAATGGATTTCAATACTTCGTGTAAAGATATTCGAAATGAATGTATTTTTTAAAGAAACTTTCCATACTATTGAATTATAATATAAATTAAATGGTACATTCTATTCATTTCTACAATATTTCAAGGGTACATTTAAGGTTATTTTCAAATTATGGTTTAAATCATAGAGAAAAGCAAATTTCTGAAAAGTAGAAATTTTGACGTTTTTCTAAAATACCAAACTATACATAGTTAAAATTGCGTTTTCAGTAAGATTTATTGAAGATTTTCTTCTTTATTTCACATTCCTTTGAACAACACAATAAAATAAATTTGTTAAAAAATTATTGAAAAAGATCCAGCCTTCTCGGACTTTATTTTTGGAATGAATTTCAATACTTCGTGTAAAGATATTTGAAATGAATGGATTTTTTGAAAAAAGTTTCCGAATTATTGAATTATGATATAAATTAAATCGTAAATTATATTCATTTCTACAATATTTTAAGGGTACATTTAAGGTTCTTCAGAAATTATGGCTTAATTGATAGAGAAAAGCAACTTTATGAAAATTAGAAATTTTGAATGTCGTTTTTTTTAAATGAAAACCATACTTTATTAAGATTGCTTTTTCTGTAAAATTTGTTGAAGATTTTACCCTTTATTTTATATTATTTAGTAAAAACAAAAAAAAAGTAGTTCATGGCCGAAAATTAGAAATTCGTTAAAAAATTATTGAAAGTGATCCACCCTACTCGGACTGAATTTTTGGAATGGATTTAAATACCTCGTGTAAAGATATTCGAAATAAATGGATTTTTTGAAGAAAGTTTCCATATTATTGAATTATGATATAAATTAAATGGTACATTCTATTCGTTTCTACAATATTTTAAGGGTACATTTAAAGTTCTTTGCAAATTATGGTTTAAATCATAGAGAAAAGCAAATTTCTGAAAATAAAAAATTTTGAATGTCGTTTTTCTAAAATACCAAACTATACTTAATTAAAATTGTAAGATTTGTTGAAGATTTTATACTTTATTTCACATTGTTTTGTTCAAAATAATAAAATAAAGCTGTTAATGGCCAAAAATTAATAATTCGTTAAAAAAATTATTGAAAGAGATCCAGCCTTCTCAGACTTTATTTTTGGAAGCGATTTCAATACTTCGTGTAAAGATATTCGAAATGATTCAATTTTTTGAAGAAACTTTCCATACTATTGAATTATGATATAAATTAAATATTTTAAGGGTACATTTAAGGTTTTTTAGAAATTATGGTTTAAATCATAGAGAAAAGACACTGTCTGAAAATTAGAAATTTTGAATGTAGTTCTTTTTTAAATGCAAAATCATTCTTTATTAAGATTGCGTTTTCAGTAAAATTTATTGAAGATTTTCAGCTTTATTTCTCATTATTTTGTAAAAAGAAATAAAATAAAGCCGTTCATGGCCAAAAATTAGAATTCGTTATAAGATTATTAAAATAGGTCCATACTTCTAGGACTTTATTTTTGGAAGTGATTTCAATACTTCATGTAAGGATATTCGAAATGAATGGATTTTTTGAAGAAAGTTTCAGAAGTATTGAATTACGATATAAATATATAACTTAAATGGTATATTCTATTCATTTCTACAATATTTTAAGGGTATATTTAAGGTTGTTTACAAATTATTGTTTAAATCATAGAGAAAAACAGAAATTTTGAATGTCGTTTTTCTAAAATACAAACCTAACTTAGTTAAAATTGCGTTTTCAGTAAGATTTGTTGAAGATTTTATACTTTACTTCATTATTTTGTAAAGAAACAATACAATACAGCTGCTCCTGACCAAAAATTAGAAATTCGTTTAAAAATTATTGAAAGAGATCCAGCCTTCTCAGACTTTATTTTTGGAGTGGATTTCAATACTTCGTGTAAAGATATTCGAAATGAAGGGATTTTTTAAAGAAACTTTCCAAACTATTGAATTATGATATAAATTAAATCGTAAATTTTATTAATTTCTACAATATTTTAAGGGTACATTTAAGGTTCTTCAGAAATTATGGTTTAAATCATAGAGAAAAGCAATTTTCTGAAAAGAAGAAATTTCGAATGTCGTTTTACATAAAGGCAAAACCAAACTATGTTACGATTCCGGTTTCAGTAAAATTTGTTGAAGAATTTACCCTTTATTTAACATTATTTTAGTAGGAACCATAAAATAAATACGTTCATGGCCAAAAATTAGAAATTCGTTAAGAAATTATTGAAAGAGATGAAGCCTTCTCGGACTTTATTTTTGGTTGCGATTTCAATACTTTGTGTAAAGATATTCGAAATGAATGGATTTTTTAAAGAAACGTTAAAAACTGTTGAATTATGATATAAATTAAATAGTAAATTCTATTCATTTGTACAATACTTTAAGGGTACATTTAAGGTTCTCCAGAGCAAATTATTTTTTAAACCATAGAGAAAAGAAACTTTCTGAAAATTAGAAATTTTGAATGTCGTTTTTTTTTTAAATGCAAAACCATACTTTATTAAGATTAGGTTTCCAGAATAATTTACTGAAGTTTTAACCTTTATTTCACATTATTTGGTACAAACCATAAAATACATATATTTACGACACAAAATTAGAAATTCGTTAAAAAATTATTATAAGAGATCCAGACTTCTAGGACTTTATTTTTGGAAGAGATTTCACTACTTCATGTAAAAATATTCGAAATGAATGGAATTTTTTGAAGAAAGTTTCCGAATTATTGAATTATGATATAAATTAAATGGTACATTCTATTCATTACAACAATATTTTAAGGGTACATTTAAGGTACTTTACAAATTATGATTTAAATCATAGAGAAAAGCAGAAATTTTTAATGTCGTTTTTCTAAAATACAAAAGTATACCGAGTTAAAATTGCGTTTTCACAAAGATTTGTTGAAGATTTTCACATTATTTTGTACAAAACAATAAAATAAAGCTATTCATGGCCAAAAATTAGAAATTCGTTAAAAAATTATTGAAAGAGATCCAGCCTACCGGACTTTATTTTTGGAACCGATTTCAATACTTCGTGTAAAGATATTCGAAATGAATGGATTTTTTGTAGAAAGTTTACATACTAATGAATTATGATATAAATTAAATCGTAAATTTTATTAATTTCTACAATATTTTAAGGGTATATATAAGGTTTTTTAGAAATTATGGTTTAAATCATAGAGAAAAGCAAATTCTGAAAATTAGAAATTTTGAATGTCGTTTTACTTAAAGGCAAAACCAAAGTTTATTAAGATTGCGTTTTCAGTAAAATTTGCTGAAGAATTTACCCTTTATCTTACATTATTTTGTACAAACCATAAAATAAATATGGTAATGGCCAAAAATTAGAAATTGATTAGAAAATGATTGAAAGAGATGAAGCGTTCTCGGACTTTATTTTTGGAAGAGATTTCAATACTTCCTGGAAAGATAGTAGAAATGAATGGATTTTTTGAAGAAAATTTACAAATTATTGAATGATGATATAAATGAAAAGGTACATTCTATTAATTTCTACAATATTTTAAGGGTACTTTTAAGATTCTTTACAAATTATTATTTAAATCATAAGGAAAAGCAAATTTCTAAAAAGTAGAAATTTTGAATGTCGTTTTTTAAAAGCAAACCCATACTTTATTAAGATTGCGATTTCAGTAAAATAGTTTCAGTAAAATAGTTAGTAATTTGTTTGAAAAATATTGAAAAAGATAAGTTCATCTTATTCTTAAGAAAAGTGCAGAAAATATGCTTAAAACAGGGAGAAAAACAACTTTCCGGTACAAAATTTTCATTTCATTAAGATCTAATTCAAGTCAACTTTTTTGACGATTTCTCCCTAGTTTTCACAATATATTGTACAAAATAATAAAATAAGCATTTTGTGGTAAAAAATAAGTAATTCCAGTAAAGTATTTTGAAAGAAATACAACCACAGGGGTCCTAATTTGTGGTCCCATTTCCATTAGCAAGTGTAATAATAGGTTAAATGGTGGGATTTTGAGGCTAAAATTTGCATAATATTTAATGTTGGTGTATATATCATTTCATGAATTTCCTTCACTTTTTCAATAATTCTGATGTACATTAACGCTTGTATAAAAAATGGCTCTCAAAATATGGAGAACATCGACATTTTCGATCAAATTTTCGAAGTTCAAAGATCCTAATTTTAGTGAAATTCTTTAAAAGATTTTAGAATTATTTTAGCATTATATTGTTGAAAACAGTAAAATAAAGCAGTTTTTTATCAATAGTTAGTAATTGGTTAAACAAATATCGAAAAAGATAAGTTTATCTTATTCATAAGAAAAGTGCAAAAAATATGCTTAAAACACGGAGAAAAACAATTCTTTGGTACAAAATTTTCATTTCATTAAAATGGAATTTTAGCCAACTTTTTTAACGAATTTTGCCTATTTTTCAGAATATATTGTACAAAACCATAAATTAAACATTTTATGGCCAAAAATTAGTAATTGCAGTTAAATATTTTGAAAGAAATACAAACACATAGGCTCAAATTTATGGTCCCATTTTCATTTGTAAGTGTAAAAATAGGCTAAATGGTGGGATTTTGAGGCTAAAAGTTGCATACTATTTAATGTTGATATATATCATTTCATGACTTCCCTTCACTCTTTCAATATTTCTAGGGTACATTAAAGCAAGTAAAAAAAAGGATCTCAAAATATAGAGAAGATCGACATTTCCGATAAATTTTCGTCTTACAAAGATCCCAATTTTAGTGAAATTTTATGACGCTTTTGAATTACTTTGGCATTATATTGGTGAAAACATTGAAAAAAGTATTTTTTTATCAATAGTTACTAATTGGTTTAAAAAAAATTGAAAAAGATAACTTCATCTTATTCATAAGAAATGTTCCCAAAATATGGTTAAAAAACGAAGAATAACAAGTTTTTCGTACAAAAGTTTCATTTTATTAAGATGGAATTTTAGTCAAATTTTTTGACCATTTGTACCTAGATTTCAGAATACATTGTACACAACCATAACGTACAGCATTTTATGGCCAAAAATTAGTAATTGTAGTAAAATATTTTGAAAGAAATACAACCATACACAGTAGTTCCAAATTTATGGTTCCATTTTCATTTGTAAGAGTAAAAATAGGTTAAATAGCGGGATTTTGAGGCTGAAAGTTGCATATTATTTAATGATGGTATATATCATTTCATGAATTCCCCTCACTTTTTAAATATTCCTGTGGTACATTGAATTTGTAAAAAAAACGGATCTCAAAAGATAGAGAAGCTCGACATTTTCAATCAATTTTTCGTCTTTCAAAGATCGTAATTTTAGTGAAATTTTATAACGAATTTACAATTATTTTCGCATTATATTGTTGAAAGCAGTAAAATAAAGCAGCTTTTTCAACAATAGTTAGTAATTGGTTTAAAAAATATTGAAAGAGATCCACCCTTCTCGGATTTTACTTTTTCAAGCGATTTCAATACTTCGTGTGAAGATATTCGAAATGAATGGATTTTTTGAAAAACATTTACATACTATTGAGTTATGATATAAATTAAATCGTAAATTCTATTCATATATACCGTACAGTATTTTAAGGGTACATTTAAGGTTCTTTAAAAATTATGGTTTAATTCATAGAGAAAAGCAACTTCGTGAAAAGCAGAAATTTTGAATGTCATTTTTCTTAAATGAAAAACTTTACTTTGTTAAGATTACATTGTCATTAAAATTTGTTGAAGATTTTACACTTTATTTCACATTATTTTGTAAAAACAATAAAATAAAGCAGTTCATGGCCAAGAATTAGAAATTCACTAAAAAATTATTAAAATAGATCAAGACTTCTAGGACTTTATTTTTGGAAGCGATTTCAATACTTCATTTTTACAATATTTTAAGGGTACATTTTAGGTTCTTTACAAATTATGGTTTAAATCATAGAGAAAAGCAAATTCCTGAAAAGAAGAAATTTTGAATGTCGTTTTTCTAAAATACAAAACTATATTTAGTTAAAATTGTGTTTTCAGTAAGATTGGTAAAGATTTTATACTTTATTTCACACTATTTTGTACAAAACAATAAAATAAAGCTGTTCATGGCCAAAAATTAGAAATTAGTTAAAAAATTAATGAAAGAGATCCAACCATCTGGACTGTATTTTTGGAATGGATTTCAATACTTCGTGTAAAGATATTCGAAATGAATGTATTTTTTAAAGAAACTTTCCATACTATTGAATTATAATATAAATTAAATGGTACATTCTATTCATTTCTACAATATTTCAAGGGGTACATTTAAGGTTATTTTCAAATTATGGTTTAAATCATAGAGAAAAGCAAATTTCTGAAAAGTAGAAATTTTGACGTTTTTCTAAAATACCAAACTATACATAGTTAAAATTGCGTTTTCAGTAAGATTTATTGAAGATTTTCTTCTTTATTTCACATTCCTTTGAACAACACAATAAAATAAATTTGTTAAAAAATTATTGAAAAAGATCCAGCCTTCTCGGACTTTATTTTTGGAATGAATTTCAATACTTCGTGTAAAGATATTTGAAATGAATGGATTTTTTGAAAAAAGTTTCCGAATTATTGAATTATGATATAAATTAAATCGTAAATTATATTCATTTCTACAATATTTTAAGGGTACATTTAAGGTTCTTCAGAAATTATGGCTTAATTGATAGAGAAAAGCAACTTTATGAAAATTAGAAATTTTGAATGTCGTTTTTTTTAAATGAAAACCATACTTTATTAAGATTGCTTTTTCTGTAAAATTTGTTGAAGATTTTACCCTTTTTTTATATTATTTAGTAAAAAACAATAAAAAAAGTAGTTCATGGCCGAAAATTAGAAATTCGTTAAAAAATTATTGAAAGTGATCCACCCTACTCGGACTGAATTTTTGGAATGGATTTAAATACCTCGTGTAAAGATATTCGAAATAAATGGATTTTTTGAAGAAAGTTTCCATATTATTGAATTATGATATAAATTAAATGGTACATTCTATTCGTTTCTACAATATTTTAAGGGTACATTTAAAGTTCTTTGCAAATTATGGTTTAAATCATAGAGAAAAGCAAATTTCTGAAAATAAAAAATTTTGAATGTCGTTTTTCTAAAATACCAAACTATACTTAATTAAAATTGTAAGATTTGTTGAAGATTTTATACTTTATTTCACATTGTTTTGTTCAAAATAATAAAATAAAGCTGTTAATGGCCAAAAATTAATAATTCGTTAAAAAAATTATTGAAAGAGATCCAGCCTTCTCAGACTTTATTTTTGGAAGCGATTTCAATACTTCGTGTAAAGATATTCGAAATGATTCAATTTTTTGAAGAAACTTTCCATACTATTGAATTATGATATAAATTAATATTTTAAGGGTACATTTAAGGTTTTTTAGAAATTATGGTTTAAATCATAGAGAAAAGACACTGTCTGAAAATTAGAAATTTTGAATGTAGTTCTTTTTTAAATGCAAAATCATTCTTTATTAAGATTGCGTTTTCAGTAAAATTTATTGAAGATTTTCAGCTTTATTTCTCATTATTTTGTAAAAAGAAATAAAATAAAGCCGTTCATGGCCAAAAATTAGAATTCGTTATAAGATTATTAAAATAGGTCCATACTTCTAGGACTTTATTTTGGAAGTGATTTCAATACTTCATGTAAGGATATTCGAAATGAATGGATTTTTTGAAGAAAGTTTCAGAAGTATTGAATTACGATATAAATATATAACTTAAATGGATATTCTATTCATTTCTACAATATTTTAAGGGTATATTTAAGGTTGTTTACAAATTATTGTTTAAATCATAGAGAAAAACAGAAATTTTGAATGTCGTTTTTCTAAAATACAAACCTAACTTAGTTAAAATTGCGTTTTCAGTAAGATTTGTTGAAGATTTTATACTTTACTTCTCATTATTTTGTAAAGAAACAATACAATACAGCTGCTCCTGACCAAAAATTAGAAATTCGTTTAAAAATTATTGAAAGAGATCCAGCCTTCTCAGACTTTATTTTTGGAGTGGATTTCAATACTTCGTGTAAAGATATTCGAAATGAAGGGATTTTTTAAAGAAACTTTCCAAACTATTGAATTATGATAAATTAAATCGTAAATTTTATTAATTTCTACAATATTTTAAGGGTACATTTAAGGTTCTTCAGAAATTATGGTTTAAATCATAGAGAAAAGCAATTTTCTGAAAAGAAGAAATTTTCGAATGTCGTTTTCTAAACAAAACAAACTATGTTACGATTGGTTTCAGTAAATTTGTTGAAGATTTACTTTATTTAACATTATTTTGTAAAAACCATAAAATAAATACGTTCATGGCCAAAAATTAGAAATTCGTTAAAAATTATTGAAAGAGATGAAGCCTTCTCGGACTTATTTTTGGTTGGATTTCAATACTTGTGTAAAGATATTCGAAATGAATGGATTTTTTAAAGAAACTTAAAACTGTTGAATTATGATATAAATTAAATGGTAATTCTATTCATTTCTACAATATTTAAGGGTACATTTAAGGTTCTAGCAAATTATTTTTAAACCATAGAGAAAAGCAAATTTCTGAAAATTAGAAATTTTTGTCGTTTTTTTAAATGCAAAACCATACTTTATTAAATTGCGTTTTCAGTAGATTTATTGAAGTTTTAACCTTTATTTCACATTATTTGTACAAACCATAAAATACATATATTTACGACACAAAATAGAAATTGTTAAAAAATTATTAAAAAGATCCAGACTTCTAGGACTTTATTTTTGGAAGAATTTCATACTTCATGTAAAATATTGAAATGAATGGATTTTTTGAAAAAGTTTCCGAATTATTGAATTATGATATAAATTAAATCGTAAATTCTATTCATTCTACAATATTTTAAGGGTACATTTAAGGTCTTTACAAATTATGCTTAATCATAGAGAAAAGCAGAAATTTTTAATGTCGTTTTTTAAATAAAAGTATACTTAAGATTGCTTTTTCAAAATTTGTTGAAGATTTTACCCTTTATTTTTTAGTAAAAAACAATAAAAAAAGTATTCATGGCCGAAAATTAGAAATTCGTTAAAAAATTATTGAAAGTGATCCACCCTACTCGGACTGAATTTTTGGAATGGATTTAAATACCTCGTGTAAAGATATTCGAAATAAATGGATTTTTTGAAGAAAGTTTCCATATTATTGAATTATGATATAAATTAAATGGTACATTCTATTCGTTTCTACAATATTTTAAGGGTATTTAAAGTTCTTTGCAAATTATGGTTTAAATCATAGAGAAAAGCAAATTTCTGAAAATAAAATTTTGAATGTCGTTTTCTAAAATACCAAATACTTAATTAAAATTGTAAGATTTGTTGAAGATTTTATACTTTATTTCACATTGTTTTGTTCAAAATAAAATAAAAGCTGTTAATGGCCAAAAATTAATAATTCGTTAAAAAAATTATTGAAAGAGAAGCTTCTCAGACTTTATTTTTGGAAGCGATTTCAATACTTCGTGTAAAGATATTCGAAATGATTCAATTTTTTGAAGAAACTTTCCATACTATTGAATTATGATATAAATTAAATATTTTAAGGGTACATTTAAGGTTTTTTAAAATTATTTAAATCATAGGAAAAGACACTGTCTGAAAATTAGAAATTTTGAATGTAGTTCTTTTTTAAATGCAAAATCATTCTTTATTAAGATTGCGTTTTCAGTAAAATTTATTGAAGATTTTCAGCTTTATTTCTCATTATTTTGTAAAAAGAAATAAAATAAAGCCGTTCATGGCCAAAAATTAGAATTCGTTATAAGATTATTAAAATAGGTCCATACTTCTAGGACTTTATTTTTGGAAGTGATTTCAATACTTCATGTAAGGATATTCGAAATGAATGGATTTTTTGAAGAAAGTTTCAGAAGTATTGAATTACGAATAAATATATAACTTAAATGGTATATTCTATTCATTTCTACAATATTTTAAGGGTATATTTAAGGTTGTTTACAAATTATTGTTTAAATCATAGAGAAAAACAGAAATTTTGAATGTCGTTTTTCTAAAATACAAACCTAACTTAGTTAAAATTGCGTTTTCAGTAAGATTTGTTGAAGATTTTATACTTTACTTCTCATTATTTTGTAAAGAAACAATACAATACAGCTGCTCCTGACCAAAAATTAGAAATTCGTTTAAAAATTATTGAAAGAGATCCAGCCTTCTCAGACTTTATTTTTGGAGTGGATTTCAATACTTCGTGTAAAGATATTCGAAATGAAGGGATTTTTTAAAGAAACTTTCCAAACTATTGAATTATGATATAAATTAAATCGTAAATTTTATTAATTTCTACAATATTTTAAGGGTACATTTAAGGTTCTTCAGAAATTATGGTTTAAATCATAGAGAAAAGCAATTTTCTGAAAAGAAGAAATTTCGAATGTCGTTTTACATAAAGGCAAAACCAAACTATGTTACGATTCCGGTTTCAGTAAAATTTGTTGAAGAATTTACCCTTTATTTAACATTATTTTGTAGGAACCATAAAATAAATACGTTCATGGCCAAAAATTAGAAATTCGTTAAGAAATTATTGAAAGAGATGAAGCCTTCTCGGACTTTATTTTTGGTTGCGATTTCAATACTTTGTGTAAAGATATTCGAAATGAATGGATTTTTTAAAGAAACGTTAAAAACTGTTGAATTATGATATAAATTAAATAGTAAATTCTATTCATTTGTACAATACTTTAAGGGTACATTTAAGGTTCTCCAGAGCAAATTATTTTTTAAACCATAGAGAAAAGAAACTTTCTGAAAATTAGAAATTTTGAATGTCGTTTTTTTTTTAAATGCAAAACCATACTTTATTAAGATTAGGTTTCCAGAATAATTTACTGAAGTTTTAACCTTTATTTCACATTATTTGGTACAAACCATAAAATACATATATTTACGACACAAAATTAGAAATTCGTTAAAAAATTATTATAAGAGATCCAGACTTCTAGGACTTTATTTTTGGAAGAGATTTCACTACTTCATGTAAAAATATTCGAAATGAATGGAATTTTTGAAGAAAGTTTCCGAATTATTGAATTATGATATAAATTAAATGGTACATTCTATTCATTACAACAATATTTTAAGGGTACATTTAAGGTACTTTACAAATTATGATTTAAATCATAGAGAAAAGCAGAAATTTTTAATGTCGTTTTTCTAAAATACAAAAGTATACCGAGTTAAAATTGCGTTTTCACAAAGATTTGTTGAAGATTTTCACATTATTTTGTACAAAACAATAAAATAAAGCTATTCATGGCCAAAAATTAGAAATTCGTTAAAAAATTATTGAAAGAGATCCAGCCTACCGGACTTTATTTTTGGAACCGATTTCAATACTTCGTGTAAAGATATTCGAAATGAATGGATTTTTTGTAGAAAGTTTACATACTAATGAATTATGATATAAATTAAATCGTAAATTTTATTAATTTCTACAATATTTTAAGGGTATATATAAGGTTTTTTAGAAATTATGGTTTAAATCATAGAGAAAAGCAAATTCTGAAAATTAGAAATTTTGAATGTCGTTTTACTTAAAGGCAAAACCAAAGTTTATTAAGATTGCGTTTTCAGTAAAATTTGCTGAAGAATTTACCCTTTATCTTACATTATTTTGTACAAACCATAAAATAAATATGGTAATGGCCAAAAATTAGAAATTGATTAGAAAATGATTGAAAGAGATGAAGCGTTCTCGGACTTTATTTTTGGAAGAGATTTCAATACTTCCTGGAAAGATAGTAGAAATGAATGGATTTTTTGAAGAAAATTTACAAATTATTGAATGATGATATAAATGAAAAGGTACATTCTATTAATTTCTACAATATTTTAAGGGTACTTTTAAGATTCTTTACAAATTATTATTTAAATCATAAGGAAAAGCAAATTTCTAAAAAGTAGAAATTTTGAATGTCGTTTTTTAAAAGCAAACCCATACTTTATTAAGATTGCGATTTCAGTAAAATAGTTTCAGTAAAATAGTTAGTAATTTGTTTGAAAAATATTGAAAAAGATAAGTTCATCTTATTCTTAAGAAAAGTGCAGAAAATATGCTTAAAACAGGGAGAAAAACAACTTTCCGGTACAAAATTTTCATTTCATTAAGATCTAATTCAAGTCAACTTTTTTGACGATTTCTCCCTAGTTTTCACAATATATTGTACAAAATAATAAAATAAGCATTTTGTGGTAAAAAATAAGTAATTCCAGTAAAGTATTTTGAAAGAAATACAACCACAGGGGTCCTAATTTGTGGTCCCATTTCCATTAGCAAGTGTAATAATAGGTTAAATGGTGGGATTTTGAGGCTAAAATTTGCATAATATTTAATGTTGGTGTATATATCATTTCATGAATTTCCTTCACTTTTTCAATAATTCTGATGTACATTAACGCTTGTATAAAAAATGGCTCTCAAAATATGGAGAACATCGACATTTTCGATCAAATTTTCGAAGTTCAAAGATCCTAATTTTAGTGAAATTCTTTAAAAGATTTTAGAATTATTTTAGCATTATATTGTTGAAAACAGTAAAATAAAGCAGTTTTTTATCAATAGTTAGTAATTGGTTAAACAAATATCGAAAAAGATAAGTTTATCTTATTCATAAGAAAAGTGCAAAAAATATGCTTAAAACACGGAGAAAAACAATTCTTTGGTACAAAATTTTCATTTCATTAAAATGGAATTTTAGCCAACTTTTTTAACGAATTTTGCCTATTTTTCAGAATATATTGTACAAAACCATAAATTAAACATTTTATGGCCAAAAATTAGTAATTGCAGTTAAATATTTTGAAAGAAATACAAACACATAGGCTCAAATTTATGGTCCCATTTTCATTTGTAAGTGTAAAAATAGGCTAAATGGTGGGATTTTGAGGCTAAAAGTTGCATACTATTTAATGTTGATATATATCATTTCATGACTTCCCTTCACTCTTTCAATATTTCTAGGGTACATTAAAGCAAGTAAAAAAAAGGATCTCAAAATATAGAGAAGATCGACATTTCCGATAAATTTTCGTCTTACAAAGATCCCAATTTTAGTGAAATTTTATGACGCTTTTGAATTACTTTGGCATTATATTGGTGAAAACATTGAAAAAAGTATTTTTTTATCAATAGTTACTAATTGGTTTAAAAAAAATTGAAAAAGATAACTTCATCTTATTCATAAGAAATGTTCCCAAAATATGGTTAAAAAACGAAGAATAACAAGTTTTTCGTACAAAAGTTCATTTTATTAAGATGGAATTTTAGTCAAATTTTTTGACCATTTGTACCTAGATTTCAGAATACATTGTACACAACCATAACGTACAGCATTTTATGGCCAAAAATTAGTAATTGTAGTAAAATATTTTGAAAGAAATACAACCATACACAGTAGTTCCAAATTTATGGTTCCATTTTCATTTGTAAGAGTAAAAATAGGTTAAATAGCGGGATTTTGAGGCTGAAAGTTGCATATTATTTAATGATGGTATATATCATTTCATGAATTCCCCTCACTTTTTAAATATTCCTGTGGTACATTGAATTTGTAAAAAAAACGGATCTCAAAAGATAGAGAAGCTCGACATTTTCAATCAATTTTTCGTCTTTCAAAGATCGTAATTTTAGTGAAATTTTATAACGAATTTACAATTATTTTCGCATTATATTGTTGAAAGCAGTAAAATAAAGCAGCTTTTTCAACAATAGTTAGTAATTGGTTTAAAAAATATTGAAAGAGATCCACCCTTCTCGGATTTTACTTTTTCAAGCGATTTCAATACTTCGTGTGAAGATATTCGAAATGAATGGATTTTTTGAAAAACATTTACATACTATTGAGTTATGATATAAATTAAATCGTAAATTCTATTCATATATACCGTACAGTATTTTAAGGGTACATTTAAGGTTCTTTAAAATTATGGTTTAATTCATAGAGAAAAGCAACTTCGTGAAAAGCAGAAATTTTGAATGTCATTTTTCTTAAATGAAAAACTTTACTTTGTTAAGATTACATTGTCATTAAAATTTGTTGAAGATTTTACACTTTATTTCACATTATTTTGTAAAAACAATAAAATAAAGCAGTTCATGGCCAAGAATTAGAAATTCACTAAAAAATTATTAAAATAGATCAAGACTTCTAGGACTTTATTTTTGGAAGCGATTTCAATACTTCATTTTTACAATATTTTAAGGGTACATTTTAGGTTCTTTACAAATTATGGTTTAAATCATAGAGAAAAGCAAATTCCTGAAAAGAAGAAATTTTGAACGTTTTTCTAAAATACAAAACTATATAGTTAAAATTGCGTTTTCAGTAAGATTTATTGAAGATTTTATACTTTATTTCACATTTTTGTACAAACACAATAAAATAAATTTAGTTAAAAAATTAATGAAAAGATCCAACCATCTGGACTGTATTTTTGGAATGGATTTCAATACTTCGTGTAAAGATATTCGAAATGAATGGATTTTTTAAAAAACTTTCCATTATTGAATTATGATATAAATTAAATCGTAATTATATTCATTTCTACAATATTTTAAGGGTACATTTAAGGTTTTCAGAAATTATGGTTTAATCATAGAGAAAAGCAACTTTATGAAAATTAGAAATTTTGAATGTCGTTTTTTAAATGAAAACCATACTTTATTAAGATTGCTTTTCTGTAAAATTTGTTGAAGATTTTACCCTTTATTTTATATTATTTAGTAAAAAACAATAAAAAAAGTAGTTCATGGCCGAAAATTAGAAATTCGTTAAAAAATTATTGAAAGTGATCCACCCTTCTCGGACTGAATTTTTGGAATGGATTTAAATACTCGTGTAAAGATATTCGAAATAAATGGATTTTTTGAAAAGTTTCCATATTATTGAATTATGATATAAATTAAATGGTAATTCTATTCGTTTCTACAATATTTTAAGGGTACATTTAAGTTCTTTGCAAATTATGGTTTAAATCATAGAGAAAAGCAAATTTCTGAAAATAAAATTTTGAATGTCGTTTTTCTAAATACCAAACTATACTTAATTAAATTGTAAGATTTGTTGAAGATTTTATACTTTATTTCACATTGTTTTGTCAAAATAATAAAAAAGCTGTTAATGGCCAAAAATTAATAATTCGTTAAAAAATTATTGAAAGAGATCCAGCCTTCTCAGACTTTATTTTTGGAAGCGATTTCAATACTTCGTGTAAAGATATTCGAAATGATTCAATTTTTTGAAGAAACTTTCCATACTATTGAATTATGATATAAATTAAATATTTTAAGGGTACATTTAAGGTTTTTAGAAATTATGGTTTAAATCATAGAGAAAAGACACTGTCTGAAAATTAGAAATTTTGAATGTAGTCTTTTTTAAATGCAAAATCATTCTTTATTAAGATTGCGTTTTCAGTAAAATTTATTGAAGATTTTCAGCTTTATTTCTCATTATTTTGTAAAAAGAAATAAAATAAAGCCGTTCATGGCCAAAAATTAGAATTCGTTATAAGATTATTAAATAGGTCCATACTTCTAGGACTTTATTTTTGGAAGTGATTTCAATACTTCATGTAAGGATATTCGAAATGAATGGATTTTTTGAAGAAAGTTTCAGAAGTATTGAATTACGATATAAATATATAACTTAAATGGTATATTCTATTCATTTCTACAATATTTTAAGGGTATATTTAAGGTTGTTTACAAATTATTGTTTAAATCATAGAGAAAAACAGAAATTTTGAATGTCGTTTTTCTAAAATACAACCTAACTTAGTTAAAATTGCGTTTTCAGTAAGATTTGTTGAAGATTTTATACTTTACTTCTCATTATTTTGTAAAGAAACAATACAATACAGCTGCTCCTGACCAAAAATTAGAAATTCGTTTAAAAATTATTGAAAGAGATCCAGCCTTCTCAGACTTTATTTTTGGAGTGGATTTCAATACTTCGTGTAAAGATATTCGAAATGAAGGGATTTTTTAAAGAAACTTTCCAAACTATTGAATTATGATATAAATTAAATCGTAAATTTTATTAATTTCTACAATATTTTAAGGGTACATTTAAGGTTCTTCAGAAATTATGGTTTAAATCATAGAGAAAAGCAATTTCTGAAAAGAAGAAATTTCGAATGTCGTTTTACATAAAGGCAAAACCAAACTATGTTACGATTCCGTTTCAGTAAAATTTGTTGAAGAATTTACCCTTTATTTAACATTATTTGTAGGAACCATAAAATAAATACGTTCATGGCCAAAAATTAGAAATTCGTTAAGAAATTATTGAAAGAGATGAAGCCTTCTCGGACTTTATTTTTGGTTGCGATTTCAATACTTTGTGTAAAGATATTCGAAATGAATGGATTTTTTAAAGAAACGTTAAAAACTATTGAATTATGATATAAATTAAATCGTAAATTCTATTCATTTGTACAATACTTTAAGGGTACATTTAAGGTTCTCCAGAGCAAATTATTTTTTAAACCATAGAGAAAAGAAACTTTCTGAAAATTAGAAATTTTGAATGTCGTTTTTTTTTTAAATGCAAAACCATACTTTATTAAGATTAGGTTTCCAGAATAATTTACTGAAGTTTTAACCTTTATTTCACATTATTTGGTACAAACCATAAAATACATATATTTACGACACAAAATTAGAAATTCGTTAAAAAATTATTATAAGAGATCCAGACTTCTAGGACTTTATTTTTGGAAGAGATTTCACTACTTCATGTAAAAATATTCGAAATGAATGGAATTTTTTGAAGAAAGTTTCCGAATTATTGAATTATGATATAAATTAAATGGTACATTCTATTCATTACAACAATATTTTAAGGGTACATTTAAGGTACTTTACAAATTATGATTTAAATCATAGAGAAAAGCAGAAATTTTTAATGTCGTTTTTCTAAAATACAAAAGTATACCGAGTTAAAATTGCGTTTTCACAAAGATTTGTTGAAGATTTTCACATTATTTTGTAAAACAATAAAATAAAGCTATTCATGGCCAAAAATTAGAAATTCGTTAAAAAATTATTGAAAGAGATCCAGCCTACCGGACTTTATTTTTGGAACCGATTTCAATACTTCGTGTAAAGATATTCGAAATGAATGGATTTTTTGTAGAAAGTTTACATACTAATGAATTATGATATAAATTAAATCGTAAATTTTATTAATTTCTACAATATTTTAAGGGTATATATAAGGTTTTTTAGAAATTATGGTTTAAATCATAGAGAAAAGCAAATTCTGAAAATTAGAAATTTTGAATGTCGTTTTACTTAAAGGCAAAACCAAAGTTTATTAAGATTGCGTTTTCAGTAAAATTTGCTGAAGAATTTACCCTTTATCTTACATTATTTTGTACAAACCATAAAATAAATATGGTAATGGCCAAAAATTAGAAATTGATTAGAAAATGATTGAAAGAGATGAAGCGTTCTCGGACTTTATTTTTGGAAGAGATTTCAATACTTCCTGGAAAGATACTAGAAATGAATGGATTTTTTGAAGAAAATTTACAAATTATTGAATGATGATATAAATGAAAAGGTACATTCTATTAATTTCTACAATATTTTAAGGGTACTTTTAAGATTCTTTACAAATTATTATTTAAATCATAAGGAAAAGCAAATTTCTAAAAAGTAGAAATTTTGAATGTCGTTTTTTTAAAAGCAAACCCATACTTTATTAAGATTGCGATTTCAGTAAAATAGTTTCAGTAAAATAGTTAGTAATTTGTTTGAAAAATATTGAAAAAGATAAGTTCATCTTATTCTTAAGAAAAGTGCAGAAAATATGCTTAAAACAGGAGAGAAAAACAACTTTCCGGTACAAAATTTTCATTTCATTAAGATCTAATTCAAGTCAACTTTTTTGACGATTTCTCCCTAGTTTTCACAATATATTGTACAAAATAATAAAATAAGCATTTTGTGGTAAAAAATAAGTAATTCCAGTAAAGTATTTTGAAAGAAATACAACCACAGGGGTCCTAATTTGTGGTCCCATTTCCATTAGCAAGTGTAATAATAGGTTAAATGGTGGGATTTTGAGGCTAAAATTTGCATAATATTTAATGTTGGTGTATATATCATTTCATGAATTTCCTTCACTTTTTCAATAATTCTGATGTACATTAACGCTTGTATAAAAAATGGCTCTCAAAATATGGAGAACATCGACATTTTCGATCAAATTTTCGAAGTTCAAAGATCCTAATTTTAGTGAAATTCTTTAAAAGATTTTAGAATTATTTTAGCATTATATTGTTGAAAACAGTAAAATAAAGCAGTTTTTTATCAATAGTTAGTAATTGGTTAAACAAATATCGAAAAAGATAAGTTTATCTTATTCATAAGAAAAGTGCAAAAAATATGCTTAAAACACGGAGAAAAACAATTCTTTGGTACAAAATTTTCATTTCATTAAAATGGAATTTAGCCAACTTTTTTAACGAATTTTGCCTATTTTTCAGAATATATTGTACAAAACCATAAATTAAACATTTTATGGCCAAAAATTAGTAATTGCAGTTAAATATTTTGAAAGAAATACAAACACATAGGCTCAAATTTATGGTCCCATTTTCATTTGTAAGTGTAAAAATAGGCTAAATGGTGGGATTTTGAGGCTAAAAGTTGCATACTATTTAATGTTGATATATATCATTTCATGACTTCCCTTCACTCTTTCAATATTTCTAGGGTACATTAAAGCAAGTAAAAAAAAGGATCTCAAAATATAGAGAAGATCGACATTTCCGATAAATTTTCGTCTTACAAAGATCCCAATTTTAGTGAAATTTTATGACGCTTTTGAATTACTTTGGCATTATATTGGTGAAAACATTGAAAAAAGTATTTTTTTATCAATAGTTACTAATTGGTTTAAAAAAAATTGAAAAAGATAACTTCATCTTATTCATAAGAAATGTTCCCAAAATATGGTTAAAAAACGAAGAATAACAAGTTTTTCGTACAAAAGTTTCATTTTATTAAGATGGAATTTTAGTCAAATTTTTTGACCATTTGTACCTAGATTTCAGAATACATTGTACACAACCATAACGTACAGCATTTTATGGCCAAAAATTAGTAATTGTAGTAAAATATTTTGAAAGAAATACAACCATACACAGTAGTTCCAAATTTATGGTTCCATTTTCATTTGTAAGAGTAAAAATAGGTTAAATAGCGGGATTTTGAGGCTGAAAGTTGCATATTATTTAATGATGGTATATATCATTTCATGAATTCCCCTCACTTTTTAAATATTCCTGTGGTACATTGAATTTGTAAAAACGGATCTCAAAAGATAGAGAAGCTCGACATTTTCAATCAATTTTTCGTCTTTCAAAGATCGTAATTTTAGTGAAATTTTATGACGAATTTACAATTATTTTCGCATTATATTGTTGAAAGCAGTAAAATAAAGCAGCTTTTTCAACAATAGTTAGTAATTGGTTTAAAAAATATTGAAAGAGATCCACCCTTCTCGGATTTTACTTTTTCAAGCGATTTCAATACTTCGTGTGAAGATATTCGAAATGAATGGATTTTTGAAAAACATTTACATACTATTGAGTTATGATATAAATTAAATCGTAAATTCTATTCATATATACAGTATTTTAAGGGTACATTTAAGGTTCTTTAAAATTATGGTTTAATTCATAGAGAAAAGCAACTTCGTGAAAAGCAGAAATTTTGAATGTCATTTTTCTTAAATGAAAAACTTTACTTTGTTAAGATTACATTGTCATTAAAATTTGTTGAAGATTTTACACTTTATTTCACATTATTTTGTAAAAACAATAAAATAAAGCAGTTCATGGCCAAGAATTAGAAATTCACTAAAAAATTATTAAAATAGATCAAGACTTCTAGGACTTTATTTTTGGAAGCGATTTCAATACTTCATTTTTACAATATTTTAAGGGTACATTTTAGGTTCTTTACAAATTATGGTTTAAATCATAGAGAAAAGCAAATTCCTGAAAAGAAGAAATTTTGAATGTCGTTTTTCTAAAATACAAAACTATATTTAGTTAAAATTGCGTTTTCAGTAAGATTGGTAAAGATTTTATACTTTATTTCACACTATTTTGTACAAAACAATAAAATAAAGCTGTTCATGGCCAAAAATTAGAAATTAGTTAAAAAATTAATGAAAGAGATCCAACCATCTGGACTGTATTTTTGGAATGGATTTCAATACTTCGTGTAAAGATATTCGAAATGAATGATTTTTTAAAGAAACTTTCCATACTATTGAATTATAATATAAATTAAATGGTACATTCTATTCATTTCTACAATATTTCAAGGGGTACATTTAAGGTTATTTTCAAATTATGGTTTAAATCATAGAGAAAAGCAAATTTCTGAAAAGTAGAAATTTTGACGTTTTTCTAAAATACCAAACTATACATAGTTAAAATTGCGTTTTCAGTAAGATTTATTGAAGATTTTCTTCTTTATTTCACATTCCTTTGAACAACACAATAAAATAAATTTGTTAAAAAATTATTGAAAAAGATCCAGCCTTCTCGGACTTTATTTTTGGAATGAATTTCAATACTTCGTGTAAAGATATTTGAAATGAATGGATTTTTTGAAAAAAGTTTCCGAATTATTGAATTATGATATAAATTAAATCGTAAATTATATTCATTTCTACAATATTTTAAGGGTACATTTAAGGTTCTTCAGAAATTATGGCTTAATTGATAGAGAAAAGCAACTTTATGAAAATTAGAAATTTTGAATGTCGTTTTTTTTAAATGAAAACCATACTTTATTAAGATTGCTTTTTCTGTAAAATTTGTTGAAGATTTTACCCTTTATTTTATATTATTTAGTAAAAAACAATAAAAAAAGTAGTTCATGGGCGAAAATTAGAAATTCGTTAAAAAATTATTGAAAGTGATCCACCCTACTGGACTGAATTTTTGGAATGGATTTAAATACCTCGTGTAAAGATATTCGAAATAAATGGATTTTTTGAAGAAAGTTTCCATATTATTGAATTATGATATAAATTAAATGGTACATTCTATTCGTTTCTACAATATTTTAAGGGTACATTTAAAGTTCTTTGCAAATTATGGTTTAAATCATAGAGAAAAGCAAATTTCTGAAAATAAAAAATTTTGAATGTCGTTTTTCTAAAATACCAAACTATACTTAATTAAAATTGTAAGATTTGTTGAAGATTTTATACTTTATTTCACATTGTTTTGTTCAAAATAATAAAATAAAGCTGTTAATGGCCAAAAATTAAT
The DNA here is from genome assembly GCA_023014485.1 of Bathynomus jamesi. Lineage (NCBI taxonomy): Eukaryota > Metazoa > Arthropoda > Malacostraca > Isopoda > Cirolanidae > Bathynomus > Bathynomus jamesi. The sequence continues at coordinate 26,597 of JAJOZX010014965.1, read as the reverse complement.
AATTCGTTAAAAAAATTATTGAAAGAGATCCAGCCTTCTCAGACTTTATTTTTGGAAGCGATTTCAATACTTCGTGTAAAGATATTCGAAATGATTCAATTTTTTGAAGAAACTTTCCATACTATTGAATTATGATATAAATTAAATATTTTAAGGGTACATTTAAGGTTTTTTAGAAATTATGGTTTAAATCATAGAGAAAAGACACTGTCTGAAAATTAGAAATTTTGAATGTAGTTCTTTTTTAAATGCAAAATCATTCTTTATTAAGATTGCGTTTTCAGTAAAATTTATTGAAGATTTTCAGCTTTATTTCTCATTATTTTGTAAAAAGAAATAAAATAAAGCCGTTCATGGCCAAAAATTAGAATTCGTTATAAGATTATTAAAATAGGTCCATACTTCTAGGACTTTATTTTTGGAAGTGATTTCAATACTTCATGTAAGGATATTCGAAATGAATGGATTTTTTGAAGAAAGTTTCAGAAGTATTGAATTACGATATAAATATATAACTTAAATGGTATATTCTATTCATTTCTACAATATTTTAAGGGTATATTTAAGGTTGTTTACAAATTATTGTTTAAATCATAGAGAAAAACAGAAATTTTGAATGTCGTTTTTCTAAAATACAAACCTAACTTAGTTAAAATTGCGTTTTCAGTAAGATTTGTTGAAGATTTTATACTTTACTTCACATTATTTTGTAAAGAAACAATACAATACAGCTGCTCCTGACCAAAAATTAGAAATTCGTTTAAAAATTATTGAAAGAGATCCAGCCTTCTCAGACTTTATTTTTGGAGTGGATTTCAATACTTCGTGTAAAGATATTCGAAATGAAGGGATTTTTAAAGAAACTTTCCAAACTATTGAATTATGATATAAATTAAATCGTAAATTTTATTAATTTCTACAATATTTTAAGGGTACATTTAAGGTTCTTCAGAAATTATGGTTTAAATCATAGAGAAAAGCAATTTTCTGAAAAGAAGAAATTTCGAATGTCGTTTTACATAAAGGCAAAACCAAACTATGTTACGATTCCGGTTTCAGTAAAATTTGTTGAAGAATTTACCCTTTATTTAACATTATTTAGTAGGAACCATAAAATAAATACGTTCATGGCCAAAAATTAGAAATTCGTTAAGAAATTATTGAAAGAGATGAAGCCTTCTCGGACTTTATTTTTGGTTGCGATTTCAATACTTTGTGTAAAGATATTCGAAATGAATGGATTTTTTAAAGAAACGTTAAAAACTGTTGAATTATGATATAAATTAAATCGTAAATTCTATTCATTTGTACAATACTTTAAGGGTACATTTAAGGTTCTCCAGAGCAAATTATTTTTTAAACCATAGAGAAAAGAAACTTTCTGAAAATTAGAAATTTTGAATGTCGTTTTTTTTTTAAATGCAAAACCATACTTTATTAAGATTAGGTTTCCAGAATAATTTACTGAAGTTTTAACCTTTATTTCACATTATTTGGTACAAACCATAAAATACATATATTTACGACACAAAATTAGAAATTCGTTAAAAAATTATTATAAGAGATCCAGACTTCTAGGACTTTATTTTTGGAAGAGATTTCACTACTTCATGTAAAAATATTCGAAATGAATGGAATTTTTGAAGAAAGTTTCCGAATTATTGAATTATGATATAAATTAAATGGTACATTCTATTCATTACAACAATATTTTAAGGGTACATTTAAGGTACTTTACAAATTATGATTTAAATCATAGAGAAAAGCAGAAATTTTTAATGTCGTTTTTCTAAATACAAAAGTATACCGAGTTAAAATTGCGTTTTCACAAAGATTTGTTGTGAGCAATTGTTAAGTTGATTTTCACATTATTTTGTAAAAACAATAAAATAAAGCTATTCATGGCCAAAAATTAGAAATTCGTTAAAAAATTATTGAAAGAGATCCAGCCTACCGGACTTTATTTTTGGAACCGATTTCAATACTTCGTGTAAAGAGATTCGAAATGAATGGATTTTTTGTAGAAAGTTTACATACTAATGAATTATGATATAAATTAAATCGTAAATTTATTAATTTCTACAATATTTAAGGGTATATATAAGTTTTTTAGAAATTATGGTTTAAATCATAGAGAAAAGCAAATTCTGAAAATTAGAAATTTTGAATGTCGTTTAATTAAAGGCAAAACCAAAGTTTATTAAGATTGCGTTTCAGTAAATTTGCTGAAGAATTTCCCTTTATTTACATTATTTTGTACAAACCATAAAATAAATATGGTAATGGCCAAAAATTAGAAATTGATTAGAAAATGATTGAAAGAGATGAAGCGTTCTCGGACTTTATTTTTGGAAGAGATTTCAATACTTCCTGGAAAGATACTAGAAATGAATGGATTTTGAAGAAAATTTACAAATTATTGAATGATGATATAAATGAAAAGGTACATTCTATTAATTTATACAATATTTTAAGGGTACTTTTAAGATTCTTTACAAATTATTATTTAAATCATAAGGAAAAGCAAATTTCTAAAAAGTAGAAATTTTGAATGTCGTTTTTTTAAAAGCAAACCCATACTTTATTAAGATTGCGATTTCAGTAAAATAGTTTCAGTAAAATAGTTAGTAATTTGTTTGAAAAATATTGAAAAAGATAAGTTCATCTTATTCTTAAGAAAAGTGCAGAAAATATGCTTAAAACAGGGAGAAAAACAACTTTCCGGTACAAAATTTTCATTTCATTAAGATCGAATTCAAGTCAACTTTTTTGGACGATTTCTCCTAGTTTTCACAATATATTGTACAAAATAATAAAATAAGCATTTTGTGGTAAAAAAAAGTAATTCCAGTAAAGTATTTTGAAAGAAATACAACCACAGGGGTCCTAATTTGTGGTCCCATTTCCATTAGCAAGTGTAATAATAGGTTAAATGGTGGGATTTTGAGGCTAAAATTTGCATAATATTTAATGTTGGTGTATATATCATTTCATGAATTTCCTTCACTTTTTCAATAATCTGATGTACATTAACGCTTGTATAAAAAATGGCTCTCAAAATATGGAGAACATCGACATTTTCGATCAAATTTTCGAAGTTCAAAGATCCTAATTTTAGTGAAATTCTTTAAAAGATTTTAGAATTATTTTAGCATTATATTGTTGAAAACAGTAAAATAAAGCAGTTTTTTATCAATAGTTAGTAATTGGTTAAACAAATATCGAAAAGATAAGTTTATCTTATTCATAAGAAAAGTGCAAAAAATATGCTTAAAACACAGAAAAACAATTCTTTGGTACAAAATTTTCATTTCATTAAAATGGAATTTTAGCCAACTTTTTAACGAATTTTGCCTATTTTTCAGAATATATTGTACAAAAACCATAAATTAACATTTTATGGCCAAAAATTAGTAATTGCAGTTAAATATTTGAAAGAAATACAAACACATAGGCTCAAATTTATGGTCCCATTTTCATTTGTAAGTGTAAAAATAGGCTAAATGGTGGATTTTGAGGCTAAAAGTTGCATACTATTTAATGTTGATATATATCATTTCATGACTTCCCTTCACTCTTTCAATATTTCTAGGGTACATTAAAGCAAGTAAAAAAAAGGATCTCAAAATATAGAGAAGATCGACATTTCCGATAAATTTTCGTCTTACAAAGACCCAATTCCAATTTTAGTGAAATATTTTATGACGCTTTTGAATACTTTGGCATTATATTGGTGAAAACATTGAAAAAAGTTACTTTTTTATCAATAGTACTAACTGGTTTAAAAAAAATTGAAAAAAGATAACTTCATCTTATTCATAAGAAATGTGCCCAAAATTATGGTTAAAAAACGAAGAAAAGTTGCATACTATTTATGTTGATATATATCATTTCATGACTTCCCTTCACTCTTTCAATATTTCTAGGGTACATTAAAGCAAGAAAAAAAAGGATCTCAAAATATAGAGAAGATCGACATTTCCGATAAATTTCGTCTTACAAAGATCCCAATTCCAATTTTAGTGAAATTTTATGACGCTTTTGAATTACTTTGGCATTATATTGGTGAAAACATTGAAAAAAGTATTTTTTTATCAATAGTTACTAATTGGTTTAAAAAAAAAAAAAGATAACTTCATCTTATTCATAAGAAATGTGCCCAAAATATGGTTAAAAAACGAAGAAACAAGTTTTTCGTTACAAAAGTTTCATTTTATTAAGATGGAATTTAGTCAAATTTTTTGACCATTGTACCTAGATTCAGAATACATTGTACACAACCATAAACGTACAGCATTTTATGGCAAAAATTAGTAATTGTAGTAAAATATTTTGAAAAGAAAATACAACCATACACAGTAGTTCCAAATTTATTGTTCCATTTTCTTTGTAAGAGTAAAAATAGGTAAATAGCGGGATTTTTGAGGCTGAAAGTTGCATATTATTTAATGATGTATATTATAATTTCATGAATTCCCCTCACTTTTTAAATATTCCTGTGGTACATTGAATTTGTATAAAAAACGGATCTCAAAAGATAGAGAAGCTCGACATTTTCAATCAAGTTTCGTCTTTCAAGTTCGTAATTTTAGTGAAATTTTATGACGAATTTACAATTATTTCGCATTATATTGTTGAAAGCAGTAAAATAAAGCAGCTTTTCAACAATAGTTAGTAATTGGTTTAAAAAATATTGAAAGAGATCCACCCTTCTCGGATTTTACTTTTCCAAGCGATTTCAATACTTCGTGTGAAGATATTCAAATGTATGGATTTTTGAAAACATTTACATACTATGAGTTATGATATAAATTAAATCGTAAATTGTATTCATATATACCGTACAGTATTTTAAGGGTACATTTAAGGTTCTTTAAAAATTATGGTTTTAATCATAGAGAAAAGCAACTTCGTGAAAAGCAGAAATTTGAATGTCATTTTTCTTAAATGAAAAACTTTACTTTGTTAAGATTACATGGTCATTAAAATTGTGAAGATTTTACACTTTATTTCACATTTTTTGTAAAAAACAATAAAATAAAGCAGTTCATGGCCAAGAATTAGAAATTCACTAAAAAATTATTAAAATAGATCAAGACTTCTAGGACTTTATTTTTGGAAGCGATTTCAATACTTCATTTTTACAATATTTAAGGGTACATTTTAGGTTCTTTACAAATTATGGTTTAAATCATAGAAAAGCAATTCCTGAAAAGAAGAAATTTTGAATGTCGTTTTTCTAAAATACAAAACTATATTTAGTTAAAATTGCGTTTTCAGTAAGATTTTAAAGATTTTATACTTTATTTCACACTATTTTGTACAAAACAATAAAATAAGCTGTTCATGGCCAAAAATTAGAAATTAGTTAAAAAATTAATGAAAGAGATCCAACCATCTGGACTGTATTTTTTGGAATGGATTTCAATACTTCGTGTAAAGATATTCGAAATGAATGGATTTTTTAAAGAAACTTTCCACACTATTGAATTATAATATAAATTAAATGGTACATTCTATTCATTTCTACAATATTTCAAGGGTACATTAAGGTTATTTTCAAATTATGGTTTAAATGATAGAGAAAAGCAAATTTCTGAAAATTAGAAATTTTGACGTTTTTCTAAAATACCAAACTATACATAGTTAAATTGCGTTTTCAGTAAGATTTATTGAAGATTTTCTTCTTTATTTCACATTCCTTTGAACAACACAATAAAATAAATTTGTTAAAAAATATTGAAAAAGATCCAGCCTTCTCGGACTTTATTTTTGGAATGAATTTCAATACTTCGTGTAAAGATATTTGAAATGAATGGATTTTTTGAAAAAGTTTCCGAATTATTGAATTATGATATAAATTAAATCGTAAATTATATTCATTTCTACACATATTTTAAGGGTACATTTAAGGTTCTTCAGAAATTATGGCTTAATGATAGAGAAAAGCAACTTTTAAAATTAGAAATTTTGAATGTCGTTTTTTTTAAATGAAAACCATACTTTATTAAGATTGCTTTTTCTGTAAAATTTGTTGAAGATTTTACCCTTTATTTTATATTATTTAGTAAAAAACAATAAAAAAGTAGTTTCATGGCCGAAAATTAGAAATTCGTTAAAAAATTATTGAAAGTGATCCACCCTACTCGTGACTGATTTTTGGAATGGATTTAAATACCTCGTGTAAAGATATTCGAAATAAATGGATTTTTTGAAGAAAGTTTCCATATTATTGAATTATGATATAAATTAAATGGTACATTCTATTCGTTTCTACAATATTTTAAGGGTACATTTAAAGTTCTTTGCAAATTATGGTTTAAATCATAGAGAAAAGCAATTTCTGAAAATAAAAAATTTTGAATGTCGTTTTTCTAAAATACCAAACTATACTTAATTAAAATTGTAAGATTTGTTGAAGATTTTATACTTTATTTCACATTGTTTTGTTCAAAATAATAAAATAAAGCTGTTAATGGCCAAAAATTAATAATTCGTTAAAAAAATTATTGAAAGAGATCCAGCCTTCTCAGACTTTATTTTTGGAAGCGATTTCAATACTTCGTGTAAAGATATTCGAAATGATTCAATTTTTTGAAGAAACTTTCCATACTATTGAATTATGATATAAATTAAATATTTTAAGGGTACATTTAAGGTTTTTTAGAAATTATGGTTTAAATCATAGAGAAAAGACACTGTCTGAAATTAGAAATTTGAATGTAGTTCTTTTTTAAATGCAAAATCATTCTTTATTAAGATTGCGTTTTCAGTAAAATTTATTGAAGATTTTCAGCTTTATTTCTCATTATTTTGTAAAAAGAAAAAATAAAGCCGTTCATGGCCAAAAATTAGAATTCGTTATAAGATTATTAAAATAGGTCCATACTTCTAGGACTTTATTTTTGGAAGTGATTTCAATACTTCATGTAAGGATATTCGAAATGAATGGATTTTTTGAAGAAAGTTTCAGAAGTATTGAATTACGATAAATATATAACTTAAATGGTATATTCTATTCATTTCTACAATATTTTAAGGGTATATTTAAGGTTGTTTTACAAATTATTGTTTAAATCATAGAGAAAAACAGAAATTTTGAATGTCGTTTTTCTAAAATACAAACCTAACTTAGTTAAAATTGCGTTTTCAGTAAGATTTGTTGAAGATTTTATACTTTACTTCTCATTATTTTGTAAAGAAACAATACAATACAGCTGCTCCTGACCAAAAATTAGAAATTCGTTTAAAAATTATTGAAAGAGATCCAGCCTTCTCAGACTTTATTTTGGAGTGGATTTCAATACTTCGTGTAAAGATATTCGAAATGAAGGGATTTTTTAAAGAAACTTTCCAAACTATTGAATTATGATATAAATTAAATCGTAAATTTTATTAATTTCTACAATATTTTAAGGGTACATTTAAGGTTCTTCAGAAATTATGGTTTAAATCATAGAGAAAAGCAATTTTCTGAAAAGAAGAATTTCGAATGTCGTTTTACATAAAGGCAAAACCAAACTATGTTACGATTCCGGTTTCAGTAAAATTTGTTGAAGAATTTACCCTTTATTTAACATTATTTTGTAGGAACCATAAATAAATACGTTCATGGCCAAAAATTAGAAATTCGTTAAGAAATTATTGAAAGAGATGAAGCCTTCTCGGACTTTATTTTTGGTTGCGATTTCAATACTTTGTGTAAAGATATTCGAAATGAATGGATTTTTTAAAGAAACGTTAAAAACTGTTGAATTATGATATAAATTAAATAGTAAATTCTATTCATTTGTACAATACTTTAAGGGTACATTTAAGGTTCTCCAGAGCAAATTATTTTTTAAACCATAGAGAAAAGAAACTTTCTGAAAATTAGAAATTTTGAATGTCGTTTTTTTTTTAAATGCAAAACCATACTTTATTAAGATTAGGTTTCCAGAATAATTTACTGAAGTTTTAACCTTTATTTCACATTATTTGGTACAAACCATAAAATACATATATTTACGACACAAAATTAGAAATTCGTTAAAAATTATTATAAGAGATCCAGACTTCTAGGACTTTATTTTTGGAAGAGATTTCACTACTTCATGTAAAAATATTCGAAATGAATGGAATTTTTGAAGAAAGTTTCCGAATTATTGAATTATGATATAAATTAAATGGTACATTCTATTCATTACAACAATATTTTAAGGGTACATTTAAGGTACTTTACAAATTATGATTTAAATCATAGAGAAAAGCAGAAATTTTTAATGTCGTTTTTCTAAAATACAAAAGTATACCGAGTTAAATTGCGTTTTTCACAAAGATTTGTTGAAGATTTCACATTATTTTGTACAAAACAATAAAATAAAGCTATTCATGGCCAAAAATTAGAAATTCGTTAAAAAATTATTGAAAGAGATCCACCTACCGGACTTTATTTTTGGAACCGATTTCAATACTTCGTGTAAAGATATTCGAAATGAATGGATTTTTTGTAGAAAGTTTACATACTAATGAATTATGATATAAATTAAATCGTAAATTTTATTAATTTCTACAATATTTTAAGGGTATATATAAGGTTTTTTAGAAATTATGGTTTAAATCATAGAGAAAAGCAAATTCTGAAAATTAGAAATTTTGAATGTCGTTTTACTTAAAGGCAAAACCAAAGTTTATTAAGATTGCGTTTTCAGTAAAATTTGCTGAAGAATTTACCCTTTATCTTACATTATTTTGTACAAACCATAAAATAAATATGGTAATGGCCAAAAATTAGAAATTGATTAGAAAATGATTGAAAGAGATGAAGCGTTCTCGGACTTTATTTTTGGAAGAGATTTCAATACTTCCTGGAAAGATAGTAGAATGAATGGATTTTTTGAAGAAAATTTACAAATTATTGAATGATGATATAAATGAAAAGGTACATTCTATTAATTTCTACAATATTTTAAGGGTACTTTTAAGATTCTTTACAAATTATTATTTAAATCATAAGGAAAAGCAAATTTCTAAAAAGTAGAAATTTTGAATGTCGTTTTTTAAAAGCAAACCCATACTTTATTAAGATTGCGATTTCAGTAAAATAGTTTCAGTAAAATAGTTAGTAATTTGTTTGAAAAATATTGAAAAAGATAAGTTCATCTTATTCTTAAGAAAAGTGCAGAAAATATGCTTAAAACAGGGAGAAAAACAACTTTCCGGTACAAAATTTTCATTTCATTAAGATCTAATTCAAGTCAACTTTTTTGACGATTTCTCCCTAGTTTTCACAATATATTGTACAAAATAATAAAATAAGCATTTTGTGGTAAAAAATAAGTAATTCCAGTAAAGTATTTTGAAAGAAATACAACCACAGGGGTCCTAATTTGTGGTCCCATTTCCATTAGCAAGTGTAATAATAGGTTAAATGGTGGGATTTTGAGGCTAAAATTTGCATAATATTTAATGTTGGTGTATATATCATTTCATGAATTTCCTTCACTTTTTCAATAATTCTGATGTACATTAACGCTTGTATAAAAAATGGCTCTCAAAATATGGAGAACATCGACATTTTCGATCAAATTTTCGAAGTTCAAAGATCCTAATTTTAGTGAAATTCTTTAAAGATTTTAGAATTATTTTAGCATTATATTGTTGAAACAGTAAAATAAAGCAGTTTTTTATCAATAGTTAGTAATTGGTTAAACAAATATCGAAAAAGATAAGTTTATCTTATTCATAAGAAAAGTGCAAAAAATATGCTTAAAACACGGAGAAAAACAATTCTTTGGTACAAAATTTTCATTTCATTAAAATGGAATTTTAGCCAACTTTTTTAACGAATTTTGCCTATTTTTCAGAATATATTGTACAAAACCATAAATTAAACATTTTATGGCCAAAATTAGTAATTGCAGTTAAATATTTTGAAAGAAATACAAACACATAGGCTCAAATTTATGGTCCCATTTTCATTTGTAAGTGTAAAAATAGGCTAAATGGTGGGATTTTGAGGCTAAAAGTTGCATACTATTTAATGTTGATATATATCATTTCATGACTTCCCTTCACTCTTTCAATATTTCTAGGGTACATTAAAGCAAGTAAAAAAAAGGATCTCAAAATATAGAGAAGATCGACATTTCCGATAAATTTTCGTCTTACAAAGATCCCAATTTTAGTGAAATTTTATGACGCTTTTGAATTACTTTGGCATTATATTGGTGAAAACATTGAAAAAGTATTTTTTTATCAATAGTTACTAATTGGTTTAAAAAAAATTGAAAAAGATAACTTCATCTTATTCATAAGAAATGTTCCCAAAATATGGTTAAAAAACGAAGAATAACAAGTTTTTCGTACAAAAGTTTCATTTTATTAAGATGGAATTTTAGTCAAATTTTTTGACCATTTGTACCTAGATTTCAGAATACATTGTACCACCATAACGTACAGCATTTTATGGCCAAAAATTAGTAATTGTAGTAAAATATTTTGAAAGAAATACAACCATACACAGTAGTTCCAAATTTATGGTTCCATTTTCATTTGTAAGAGTAAAAATAGGTTAAATAGCGGGATTTTGAGGCTGAAAGTGCATATTATTTAATGATGGTATATATCATTTCATGAATTCCCCTCACTTTTTAAATATTCCTGTGGTACATTGAATTTGTAAAAAAAACGGATCTCAAAAGATAGAGAAGCTCGACATTTTCAATCAATTTTTCGTCTTTCAAAGATCGTAATTTTAGTGAAATTTTATAACGAATTTACAATTATTTTCGCATTATATTGTTGAAAGCAGTAAAATAAAGCAGCTTTTTCAACAATAGTTGTAATTGGTTTAAAAAATATTGAAAGAGATCCACCCTTCTCGGATTTTACTTTTTCAAGCGATTTCAATACTTCGTGTGAAGATATTCGAAATGAATGGATTTTTTGAAAAAATTTACATACTATTGAGTTATGATATAAATTAAATCGTAAATTCTATTCATATATACCGTACAGTATTTTAAGGGTACATTTAAGGTTCTTTAATTATGGTTTAATTCATAGAGAAAAGCAACTTCGTGAAAAGCAGAAATTTTGAATGTCATTTTTCTTAAATGAAAAACTTTACTTTGTTAAGATTACATTGTCATTAAAATTTGTTGAAGATTTTACACTTTATTTCACATTATTTTGTAAAAACAATAAAATAAAGCAGTTCATGGCCAAGAATTAGAAATTCACTAAAAATTATTAAAATAGATCAAGACTTCTAGGACTTTATTTTTGGAAGCGATTTCAATACTTCATTTTTACAATATTTTAAGGGTACATTTTAGGTTCTTTACAATTATGGTTTAAATCATAGAGAAAAGCAAATTCCTGAAAAGAAGAAATTTTGAATGTCGTTTTTCTAAAATACAAAACTATATTTAGTTAAAATTGTGTTTTCAGTAAGATTGGTAAAGATTTTATACTTTATTTCACACTATTTTGTACAAAACAATAAAATAAAGCTGTTCATGGCCAAAAATTAGAAATTAGTTAAAAAATTAATGAAAGAGATCCAACCATCTGGACTGTATTTTTGGAATGGATTTCAATACTTCGTGTAAAGATATTCGAAATGAATGTATTTTTTAAAGAAACTTTCCATACTATTGAATTATAATATAAATTAAATGGTACATTCTATTCATTTCTACAATATTTCAAGGGGTACATTTAAGGTTATTTTCAAATTATGGTTTAAATCATAGAGAAAAGCAAATTTCTGAAAGTAGAAATTTTGACGTTTTTCTAAAATACCAATATACATAGTTAAAATTGCGTTTTCAGTAAGATTTATTGAAGATTTTCTTCTTTATTTCACATTCCTTTGAACAACACAATAAAATAAATTTGTTAAAAAATTATTGAAAAAGATCCAGCCTTCTCGGACTTTATTTTTGGAATGAATTTCAATACTTCGTGTAAAGATATTTGAAATGAATGGATTTTTTGAAAAAAGTTTCCGAATTATTGAATTATGATATAAATTAAATCGTAAATTATATTCATTTCTACAATATTTTAAGGGTACATTTAAGGTTCTTCAGAAATGGCTTAATTGATAGAGAAAAGCAACTTTATGAAAATTAGAAATTTTGAATGTCGTTTTTTTTAAATGAAAACCATACTTTATTAAGATTGCTTTTTCTGTAAAATTTGTTTGAAGATTTTACCCTTTATTTTATATTATTTAGTAAAAAACAATAAAAAAAGTAGTTCATGGCGAAAATTAGAAATTCGTTAAAAAATTATTGAAAGTGATCCACCCTACTTGGACTGAATTTTTGGAATGGATTTAAATACCTCGTGTAAAGATATTCGAATATTGATTTTTTGAAGAAAGTTTCCATATTATTGAATTATGATATAAATTAAATGGTACATTCTATTCGTTTCTACAATATTTTAAGGGTACATTTAAAGTTCTTTGCAAATTATGGTTTAAATCATAGAGAAAAGCAAATTTCTGAAAATAAAAAATTTTGAATGTCGTTTTTCTAAAATACAAAACTATATTTAGTTAAAATTGCGTTTTCAGTAAGATTTGTAAAGATTTTATACTTTATTTCACACTATTTTGTACAAAACAATAAAATAAAGCTGTTCATGGCCAAAAATTAGAAATTAGTTAAAAAATTAATGAAAGAGATCCAACCATCTGGACTGTATTTTTGGAATGGATTTCAATACTTCGTGTAAAGATATTCGAAATGAATGGATTTTTTAAAGAAACTTTCCATACTATTGAATTATAATATAAATTAAATGGTACATTCTATTCATTTCTACAATATTTCAAGGGTACATTTAAGGTTATTTTCAAATTATGGTTTAAATCATAGAGAAAAGCAAATTTCTGAAAAGTAGAAATTTTGACGTTTTTCTAAAATACCAAACTATACATAGTTAAAATTGCGTTTTCAGTAAGATTTATTGAAGATTTTCTTCTTTATTTCACATTCCTTTGAACAACACAATAAAATAAATTTGTTAAAAAATTATTGAAAAAGATCCAGCCTTCTCGGACTTTATTTTTGGAATGAATTTCAATACTTCGTGTAAAGATATTTGAAATGAATGGATTTTTTGAAAAAAGTTTCCGAATTATTGAATTATGATATAAATTAAATCGTAAATTATATTCATTTCTACAATATTTTAAGGGTACATTTAAGGTTCTTCAGAAATTATGGCTTAATTGATAGAGAAAAGCAACTTTATGAAAATTAGAAATTTTGAATGTCGTTTTTTTTAAATGAAAACCATACTTTATTAAGATTGCTTTTTCTGTAAAATTTGTTGAAGATTTTACCCTTTATTTTATATTATTTAGTAAAAAACAATAAAAAAAGTAGTTCATGGCCGAAAATTAGAAATTCGTTAAAAAATTATTGAAAGTGATCCACCCTTCGGACTGAATTTTTGGAATGGATTTAAATACCTCGTGTAAAGATATTCGAAATAAATGGATTTTTTGAAGAAAGTTTCCATATTATTGAATTATGATATAAATTAAATGGTACATTCTATTCGTTTCTACAATATTTTAAGGGTACATTTAAAGTTCTTTGCAAATTATGGTTTAAATCATAGAGAAAAGCAAATTTCTGAAAATAAAAAATTTTGAATGTCGTTTTTCTAAAATACCAAACTATACTTAATTAAAATTGTAAGATTTGTTGAAGATTTTATACTTTATTTCACATTGTTTTGTTCAAAATAATAAAATAAAGCTGTTAATGGCCAAAAATTAATAATTCGTTAAAAAAATTATTGAAAGAGATCCAGCCTTCTCAGACTTTATTTTTGGAAGCGATTTCAATACTTCGTGTAAAGATATTCGAAATGATTCAATTTTTTGAAGAAACTTTCCATACTATTGAATTATGATATAAATTAAATATTTTAAGGGTACATTTAAGGTTTTTTAGAAATTATGGTTTAAATCATAGAGAAAAGACACTGTCTGAAAATTAGAAATTTTGAATGTAGTTCTTTTTTAAATGCAAAATCATTCTTTATTAAGATTGCGTTTTCAGTAAAATTTATTGAAGATTTTCAGCTTTATTTCTCATTATTTTGTAAAAAGAAATAAAATAAAGCCGTTCATGGCCAAAAATTAGAATTCGTTATAAGATTATTAAAATAGGTCCATACTTCTAGGACTTTATTTTTGGAAGTGATTTCAATACTTCATGTAAGGATATTCGAAATGAATGGATTTTTTGAAGAAAGTTTCAGAAGTATTGAATTACGATATAAATATATAACTTAAATGGTATATTCTATTCATTTCTACAATATTTTAAGGGTATATTTAAGGTTGTTTACAAATTATTGTTTAAATCATAGAGAAAAACAGAAATTTTGAATGTCGTTTTTCTAAAATACAAACCTAACTTAGTTAAAATTGCGTTTTCAGTAAGATTTGTTGAAGATTTTATACTTTACTTCTCATTATTTTGTAAAGAAACAATACAATACAGCTGCTCCTGACCAAAAATTAGAAATTCGTTTAAAAATTATTGAAAGAGATCCAGCCTTCTCAGACTTTATTTTTGGAGTGGATTTCAATACTTCGTGTAAAGATATTCGAAATGAAGGGATTTTTTAAAGAAACTTTCCAAACTATTGAATTATGATATAAATTAAATCGTAAATTTTATTAATTTCTACAATATTTTAAGGGTACATTTAAGGTTCTTCAGAAATTATGGTTTAAATCATAGAGAAAAGCAATTTTCTGAAAAGAAGAAATTTCGAATGTCGTTTTACATAAAGGCAAAACCAAACTATGTTACGATTCCGGTTTCAGTAAAATTTGTTGAAGAATTTACCCTTTATTTAACATTATTTGTAGGAACCATAAAATAAATACGTTCATGGCCAAAAATTAGAAATTCGTTAAGAAATTATTGAAAGAGATGAAGCCTTCTCGGACTTTATTTTTGGTTGCGATTTCAATACTTTGTGTAAAGATATTCGAAATGAATGGATTTTTAAAGAAACGTTAAAAACTGTTGAATTATGATATAAATTAAATAGTAAATTCTATTCATTTGTACAATACTTTAAGGGTACATTTAAGGTTCTCCAGAGCAAATTATTTTTTAAACCATAGAGAAAAGAAACTTTCTGAAAATTAGAAATTTTGAATGTCGTTTTTTTTTTAAATGCAAAACCATACTTTATTAAGATTAGGTTTCCAGAATAATTTACTGAAGTTTTAACCTTTATTTCACATTATTTGGTACAAACCATAAAATACATATATTTACGACACAAAATTAGAAATTCGTTAAAAAATTATTATAAGAGATCCAGACTTCTAGGACTTTATTTTTGGAAGAGATTTCACTACTTCATGTAAAAATATTCGAAATGAATGGAATTTTTTGAAGAAAGTTTCCGAATTATTGAATTATGATATAAATTAAATGGTACATTCTATTCATTACAACAATATTTTAAGGGTACATTTAAGGTACTTTACAAATTATGATTTAAATCATAGAGAAAAGCAGAAATTTTTAATGTCGTTTTTCTAAAATACAAAAGTATACCGAGTTAAAATTGCGTTTTCACAAAGATTTGTTGAAGATTTTCACATTATTTTGTACAAAACAATAAAATAAAGCTATTCATGGCCAAAAATTAGAAATTCGTTAAAAAATTATTGAAAGAGATCCAGCCTACCGGACTTTATTTTTGGAACCGATTTCAATACTTCGTGTAAAGATATTCGAAATGAATGGATTTTTTGTAGAAAGTTTACATACTAATGAATTATGATATAAATTAAATCGTAAATTTTATTAATTTCTACAATATTTTAAGGGTATATATAAGGTTTTTTAGAAATTATGGTTTAAATCATAGAGAAAAGCAAATTCTGAAAATTAGAAATTTTGAATGTCGTTTTACTTAAAGGCAAAACCAAAGTTTATTAAGATTGCGTTTTCAGTAAAATTTGCTGAAGAATTTACCCTTTATCTTACATTATTTTGTACAAACCATAAAATAAATATGGTAATGGCCAAAAATTAGAAATTGATTAGAAAATGATTGAAAGAGATGAAGCGTTCTCGGACTTTATTTTTGGAAGAGATTTCAATACTTCCTGGAAAGATAGTAGAAATGAATGGATTTTTTGAAGAAAATTTACAAATTATTGAATGATGATATAAATGAAAAGGTACATTCTATTAATTTCTACAATATTTTAAGGGTACTTTTAAGATTCTTTACAAATTATTATTTAAATCATAAGGAAAAGCAAATTTCTAAAAAGTAGAAATTTTGAATGTCGTTTTTTAAAAGCAAACCCATACTTTATTAAGATTGCGATTTCAGTAAAATAGTTTCAGTAAAATAGTTAGTAATTTGTTTGAAAAATATTGAAAAAGATAAGTTCATCTTATTCTTAAGAAAAGTGCAGAAAATATGCTTAAAACAGGGAGAAAAACAACTTTCCGGTACAAAATTTTCATTTCATTAAGATCTAATTCAAGTCAACTTTTTTGACGATTTCTCCCTAGTTTTCACAA
Source organism: Bathynomus jamesi (assembly GCA_023014485.1). Lineage (NCBI taxonomy): Eukaryota > Metazoa > Arthropoda > Malacostraca > Isopoda > Cirolanidae > Bathynomus > Bathynomus jamesi. Next base: position 10,020 of record JAJOZX010014965.1, on the reverse strand, counting down.
TATATTGTACAAAATAATAAAATAAGCATTTTGTGGTAAAAAATAAGTAATTCCAGTAAAGTATTTTGAAAGAAATACAACCACAGGGGTCCTAATTTGTGGTCCCATTTCCATTAGCAAGTGTAATAATAGGTTAAATGGTGGGATTTTGAGGCTAAAATTTGCATAATATTTAATGTTGGTGTATATATCATTTCATGAATTTCCTTCACTTTTTCAATAATTCTGATGTACATTAACGCTTGTATAAAAAATGGCTCTCAAAATATGGAGAACATCGACATTTTCGATCAAATTTTCGAAGTTCAAAGATCCTAATTTTAGTGAAATTCTTTAAAAGATTTTAGAATTATTTTAGCATTATATTGTTGAAAACAGTAAAATAAAGCAGTTTTTTATCAATAGTTAGTAATTGGTTAAACAAATATCGAAAAAGATAAGTTTATCTTATTCATAAGAAAAGTGCAAAAAATATGCTTAAAACACGGAGAAAAACAATTCTTTGGTACAAAATTTTCATTTCATTAAAATGGAATTTTAGCCAACTTTTTTAACGAATTTTGCCTATTTTTCAGAATATATTGTACAAAACCATAAATTAAACATTTTATGGCCAAAAATTAGTAATTGCAGTTAAATATTTTGAAAGAAATACAAACACATAGGCTCAAATTTATGGTCCCATTTTCATTTGTAAGTGTAAAAATAGGCTAAATGGTGGGATTTTGAGGCTAAAAGTTGCATACTATTTAATGTTGATATATATCATTTCATGACTTCCCTTCACTCTTTCAATATTTCTAGGGTACATTAAAGCAAGTAAAAAAAAGGATCTCAAAATATAGAGAAGATCGACATTTCCGATAAATTTTCGTCTTACAAAGATCCCAATTTTAGTGAAATTTTATGACGCTTTTGAATTACTTTGGCATTATATTGGTGAAAACATTGAAAAAAGTTTTTTTATCAATAGTTACTAATTGGTTTAAAAAAAATTGAAAAAGATAACTTCATCTTATTCATAAGAAATGTTCCCAAAATATGGTTAAAAAACGAAGAATAACAAGTTTTTCGTACAAAAGTTTCATTTTATTAAGATGGAATTTTAGTCAAATTTTTTGACCATTTGTACCTAGATTTCAGAATACATTGTACACAACCATAACGTACAGCATTTTATGGCCAAAAATTAGTAATTGTAGTAAAATATTTTGAAAGAAATACAACCATACACAGTAGTTCCAAATTTATGGTTCCATTTTCATTTGTAAGAGTAAAAATAGGTTAAATAGCGGGATTTTGAGGCTGAAAGTTGCATATTATTTAATGATGGTATATATCATTTCATGAATTCCCCTCACTTTTTAAATATTCCTGTGGTACATTGAATTTGTAAAAAAACGGATCTCAAAAGATAGAGAAGCTCGACATTTTCAATCAATTTTTCGTCTTTCAAAGATCGTAATTTTAGTGAAATTTTATAACGAATTTACAATTATTTTCGCATTATATTGTTGAAAGCAGTAAAATAAAGCAGCTTTTTCAACAATAGTTAGTAATTGGTTTAAAAAATATTGAAAGAGATCCACCCTTCTCGGATTTTACTTTTTCAAGCGATTTCAATACTTCGTGTGAAGATATTCGAAATGAATGGATTTTTTGAAAAACATTTACATACTATTGAGTTATGATATAAATTAAATCGTAAATTCTATTCATATATACCGTACAGTATTTTAAGGGTACATTTAAGGTTCTTTAAAAATTATGGTTTAATTCATAGAGAAAAGCAACTTCGTGAAAAGCAGAAATTTTGAATGTCATTTTTCTTAAATGAAAAACTTTACTTTGTTAAGATTACATTGTCATTAAAATTTGTTGAAGATTTTACACTTTATTTCACATTATTTTGTAAAAACAATAAAATAAAGCAGTTCATGGCCAAGAATTAGAAATTCACTAAAAAATTATTAAAATAGATCAAGACTTCTAGGACTTTATTTTTGGAAGCGATTTCAATACTTCATTTTTACAATATTTTAAGGGTACATTTTAGGTTCTTTACAAATTATGGTTTAAATCATAGAGAAAAGCAAATTCCTGAAAAGAAGAAATTTTGAATGTCGTTTTTCTAAAATACAAAACTATATTTAGTTAAAATTGTTTTCAGTAAGATTGGTAAAGATTTTATACTTTATTTCACACTATTTTGTACAAAACAATAAAATAAAGCTGTTCATGGCCAAAAATTAGAAATTAGTTAAAAAATTAATTAAAGAGATCCAACCATCTGGACTGTATTTTTGGAATGGATTTCAATACTTCGTGTAAAGATATTCGAAATGATTGTATTTTTTAAAGAAACTTTCCATACTATTGAATTATAATATAAATTAAATGGTACATTCTATTCATTTCTACAATATTTCAAGGGGTACATTTAAGGTTATTTTCAAATCATGGTTTAAATCATAGAGAAAAGCAAATTTCTGAAAAGTAGAAATTTTGACGTTTTTCTAAAATACCAAACTATACATAGTTAAAATTGCGTTTTCAGTAAGATTTATTGAAGATTTTCTTCTTTATTTCACATTCCTTTGAACAACACAATAAAATAAATTTGTTAAAAAATGATTGAAAAAGATCCAGCCTTCTCGGACTTTATTTTTGGAATGAATTTCAATACTTCGTGTAAAGATATTTGAAATGAATGGATTTTTTGAAAAAAGTTTCCGAATTATTGAATTATGATATAAATTAAATCGTAAATTATATTCATTTCTACAATATTTTAAGGGTACATTTAAGGTTCTTCAGAAATATGGCTTAATTGATAGAGAAAAGCAACTTTATGAAAATTAGAAATTTTGAATGTCGTTTTTTTTAAATGAAAACCATACTTTATTAAGATTGCTTTTTCTGTAAAATTTGTTGAAGATTTTACCCTTTATTTTATATTATTTAGTAAAAAACAATAAAAAAAGTAGTTCATGGCGAAAATTAGAAATTCGTTAAAAAATTATTGAAAGTGATCCACCCTACTTGGACTGAATTTTTGGAATGGATTTAAATACCTCGTGTAAAGATATTCGAAATAAATGGATTTTTTGAAGAAAGTTTCCATATTATTGAATTATGATATAAATTAAATGGTACATTCTATTCGTTTCTACAATATTTTAAGGGTACATTTAAAGTTCTTTGCAAATTATGGTTTAAATCATAGAGAAAAGCAAATTTCTGAAAATAAAAATTTGAATGTCGTTTTTCTAAAATACCAAACTATACTTAATTAAAATTGTAAGATTTGTTGAAGATTTTATACTTTATTTCACATTGTTTTGTTCAAAATAATAAAATAAAGCTGTTAATGGCAAAAAATTAATAATTCGTTAAAAAAATTGTTGAAAGAGATCCAGCCTTCTCAGACTTTATTTTTGGAAGCGATTTCAATACTTCGTGTAAAGATATTCGAAATGATTCAATTTTTTGAAGAAACTTTCCATACTATTGAATTATGATATAAATTAAATATTTTAAGGGTACATTTAAGGTTTTTTAGAAATTATGGTTTAAATCATAGAGAAAAGACACTGTCTGAAAATTAGAAATTTTGAATGTAGTTCTTTTTAAATGCAAAATCATTCTTTATTAAGATTGCGTTTTCAGTAAAATTTATTGAAGATTTTCAGCTTTATTTCTCATTATTTTGTAAAAAGAAATAAAATAAAGCCGTTCATGGCCAAAAATTAGAATTCGTTATAAGATTATTAAAATAGGTCCATACTTCTAGGACTTTATTTTTGGAAGTGATTTCAATACTTCATGTAAGGATATTCGAAATGAATGGATTTTTTGAAGAAAGTTTCAGAAGTATTGAATTACGATATAAATATATAACTTAGATGGTATATTCTATTCATTTCTACAATATTTTAAGGGTATATTTAAGGTTGTTTACAAATTATTGTTTAAATCATAGAGAAAAACAGAAATTTTGAATGTCGTTTTTCTAAAATACAAACCTAACTTAGTTAAAATTGCGTTTTCAGTAAGATTTGTTGAAGATTTTATACTTTACTTCTCATTATTTTGTAAAGAAACAATACAATACAGCTGCTCCTGACCAAAAATTAGAAATTCGTTTAAAAATTATTGAAAGAGATCCAGCCTTCTCAGACTTTATTTTTGGAGTGGATTTCAATACTTCGTGTAAAGATATTCGAAATGAAGGGATTTTTTAAAGAAACTTTCCAAACTATTGAATTATGATATAAATTAAATCGTAAATTTTATTAATTTCTACAATATTTTAAGGGTACATTTAAGGTTCTTCAGAAATTATGGTTTAAATCATAGAGAAAAGCAATTTTCTGAAAAGAAGAAATTTCGAATGTCGTTTTACATAAAGGCAAAACCAAACTATGTTACGATTCCGGTTTCAGTAAAATTTGTTGAAGAATTTACCCTTTATTTGACATTATTTAGTAGGAACCATAAAATAAATACGTTCATGGTCAAAAATTAGAAATTCGTTAAGAAATTATTGAAAGAGATGAAGCCTTCTCGGACTTTATTTTTGGTTGCGATTTCAATACTTTGTGTAAAGATATTCGAAATGAATGGATTTTTTAAAGAAACGTTAAAAACTGTTGAATTATGATATAAATTAAATCGTAAATTCTATTCATTTGTACAATACTTTAAGGGTACATTTAAGGTTCTCCAGAGCAAATTATTTTTTAAACCATAGAGAAAAGAAACTTTCTGAAAATTAGAAATTTTGAATGGTGTTTTTTTTTTAAATGCAAAACCATACTTTATTAAGATTAGGTTTCCAGAATAATTTACTGAAGTTTTAACCTTTATTTCACATTATTTGGTACAACCATAAAATACATATATTTACGACACAAAATTAGAAATTCGTTAAAAAATTATTATAAGAGATCCAGACTTCTAGGACTTTATTTTTGGAAGAGATTTCACTACTTCATGTAAAAATATTCGAAATGAATGGAATTTTTTGAAGAAAGTTTCCGAATTATTGAATTATGATATAAATTAAATGGTACATTCTATTCATTACAACAATATTTTAAGGGTACATTTAAGGTACTTTACAAATTATGATTTAAATCATAGAGAAAAGCAGAAATTTTTAATGTCGTTTTTCTAAAATACAAAAGTATACCGAGTTAAAATTGCGTTTTCACAAAGATTTGTTGAAGATTTTCACATTATTTTGTACAAAACAATAAAAATAAAGCTATTCATGGCCAAAAATTAGAAATTCGTTAAAAAATTATTGAAAGAGATCCAGCCTACCGGACTTTATTTTTGGAACCGATTTCAATACTTCGTGTAAAGATATTCGAAATGAATGGATTTTTTGTAGAAAGTTTACATACTAATGAATTATGATATAATTAAATCGTAAATTTTATTAATTTCTACAATATTTTAAGGGTATATATAAGGTTTTTTAGAAATTATGGTTTAAATCATAGAGAAAAGCAAATTCTGAAAATTAGAAATTTTGAATGTCGTTTTACTTAAAGGCAAAACCAAAGTTTATTAAGATTGCGTTTTCAGTAAAATTTGCTGAAGAATTTACCCTTTATCTTACATTATTTTGTACAAACCATAAAATAAATATGGTAATGGCCAAAATTAGAAATTGATTAGAAAATGATTGAAAGAGATGAAGCGTTCTCGGACTTTATTTTTGGAAGAGATTTCAATACTTCCTGGAAAGATAGTAGAAATGAATGGATTTTTTGAAGAAAATTTACAAATTATTGAATGATGATATAAATGAAAAGGTACATTCTATTAATTTCTACAATATTTTAACGGTACTTTTAAGATTCTTTACAAATTATTATTTAAATCATAAGGAAAAGCAAATTTCTAAAAGTAGAAATTTTGAATGTCGTTTTTTAAAAGCAAACCATACTTTATTAAGATTGCGATTTCAGTAAAATAGTTTCAGTAAAATAGTTAGTAATTTGTTTGAAAAATATTGAAAAAGATAAGTTCATCTTATTCTTAAGAAAAGTGCAGAAAATATGCTTAAATCAGGGAGAAAAACAACTTTCCGGTACAAAATTTTCATTTCATTAAGATCTAATTCAAGTCAATTTTTGACGATTTCTCCCTAGTTTTCACAATATATTGTACAAAATAATAAAATAAGCATTTTGTGGTAAAAAATAAGTAATTCCAGTAAAGTATTTTGAAAGAAATACAACCACAGGGGTCCTAATTTGTGTCCCATTTCCATTAGCAAGTGTAATAATAGGTTAAATGGTGGGATTTTGAGGCTAAAATTTGCATAATATTTAATGTTGGTGTATATATCATTTCATGAATTTCCTTCACTTTTTCAATAATTCTGATGTACATTAACGCTTGTATAAAAAATGGCTCTCAAAATATGGAGAACATCGACATTTTCGATCAAATTTTCGAAGTTCAAAGATCCTAATTTTAGTGAAATTCTTTAAAAGATTTTAGAATTATTTTAGCATATATTGTTGAAAACAGTAAAATAAAGCAGTTTTTTATCAATAGTTAGTAATTGGTTAAACAAATATCGAAAAAGATAAGTTTATCTTATTCATAAGAAAAGTGCAAAAAATATGCTTAAAACACGGAGAAAAACAATTCTTTGGTACAAAATTTTCATTTCATTAAAATGGAATTTTAGCCAACTTTTTTAACGAATTTTGCCTATTTTTCAGAATATATTGTACAAAACCATAAATTAAACATTTTATGGCCAAAAATTAGTAATTGCAGTTAAATATTTTGAAAGAAATACAAACACATAGGCTCAAATTTATGGTCCCATTTTCATTTGTAAGTGTAAAAATAGGCTAAATGGTGGGATTTTGAGGCTAAAAGTTGCATACTATTTAATGTTGATATATATCATTTCATGACTTCCCTTCACTCTTTCAATATTTCTAGGGTACATTAAAGCAAGTAAAAAAAAGGATCTCAAAATATAGAGAAGATCGACATTTCCAATAAATTTTCGTCTTACAAAGATCCCAATTTTAGTGAAATTTTATGACGCTTTTGAATTACTTTGGCATTATATTGGTGAAAACATTGAAAAAAGTATTTTTTTATCAATAGTTACTAATTGGTTTAAAAAAAATTGAAAAAGATAACTTCATCTTATTCATAAGAAATGTTCCCAAAATATGGTTAAAAAACGAAGAATAACAAGTTTTTCGTACAAAAGTTTCATTTTATTAAGATGGAATTTTAGTCAAATTTTTGACCATTTGTACCTAGATTTCAGAATACATTGTACACAACCATAACGTACAGCATTTTATGGCCAAAAATTAGTAATTGTAGTAAAATATTTTGAAAGAAATACAACCATACACAGTAGTTCCAAATTTATGGTTCCATTTTCATTTGTAAGAGTAAAAATAGGTTAAATAGCGGGATTTTGAGGCTGAAAGTTGCATATTATTTAATGATGGTATATATCATTTCATGAATTCCCCTCACTTTTTAAATATTCCTGTGGTACATTGAATTTGTAAAAAAAACGGATCTCAAAAGATAGAGAAGCTCGACATTTTCAATCAATTTTTCGTCTTTCAAAGATCGTAATTTTTGTGAAATTTTATAACGAATTTACAATTATTTTCGCATTATATTGTTGAAAGCAGTAAAATAAAGCAGCTTTTTCAACAATAGTTAGTAATTGGTTTAAAAAATATTGAAAGAGATCCACCCTTCTCGGATTTTACTTTTTCAAGCGATTTCAATACTTCGTGTGAAGATATTCGAAATGAATGGATTTTTTGAAAAACATTTACATACTATTGAGTTATGATATAAATTAAATCGTAAATTCTATTCATATATACCGTACAGTATTTTAAGGGTACATTTAAGGTTCTTTAATAATTATGGTTTAATTCATAGAGAAAAGCAACTTGTAAGATTGCGTTTTCAGTAAAATTTGCTGAAGAATTTACCCTTTATCTTACATTATTTTGTACAAACCATAAAATAAATATGGTAATGGCCAAAAATTAGAAATTGATTAGAAAATGATTGAAAGAGATGAAGCGTTCTCGGACTTTATTTTTGGAAGAGATTTCAATACTTCCTGGAAAGATAGTAGAAATGAATGGATTTTTTGAAGAAAATTTACAAATTATTGAATGATGATATAAATGAAAAGGTACATTCTATTAATTTCTACAATATTTTAAGGGTACTTTTAAGATTCTTTACAAATTATTATTTAAATCATAAGGAAAAGCAAATTTCTAAAAAGTAGAAATTTTGAATGTCGTTTTTTAAAAGCAAACCCATACTTTATTAAGATTGCGATTTCAGTAAAATAGTTTCAGTAAAATAGTTAGTAATTTGTTTGAAAAATATTGAAAAAGATAAGTTCATCTTATTCTTAAGAAAAGTGCAGAAAATATGCTTAAAACAGGGAGAAAAACAACTTTCCGGTACAAAATTTTCATTTCATTAAGATCTAATTCAAGTCAACTTTTTTGACGATTTCTCCCTAGTTTTCACAATATATTGTACAAAATAATAAAATAAGCATTTTGTGGTAAAAAATAAGTAATTCCAGTAAAGTATTTTGAAAGAAATACAACCACAGGGGTCCTAATTTGTGGTCCCATTTCCATTAGCAAGTGTAATAATAGGTTAAATGGTGGGATTTTGAGGCTAAAATTTGCATAATATTTAATGTTGGTGTATATATCATTTCATGAATTTCCTTCACTTTTTCAATAATTCTGATGTACATTAACGCTTGTATAAAAAATGGCTCTCAAAATATGGAGAACATCGACATTTTCGATCAAATTTTCGAAGTTCAAAGATCCTAATTTTAGTGAAATTCTTTAAAAGATTTTAGAATTATTTTAGCATTATATTGTTGAAAACAGTAAAATAAAGCAGTTTTTTATCAATAGTTAGTAATTGGTTAAACAAATATCGAAAAAGATAAGTTTATCTTATTCATAAGAAAAGTGCAAAAAATATGCTTAAAACACGGAGAAAAACAATTCTTTGGTACAAAATTTTCATTTCATTAAAATGGAATTTTAGCCAACTTTTTTAACGAATTTTGCCTATTTTTCAGAATATATTGTACAAAACCATAAATTAAACATTTTATGGCCAAAAATTAGTAATTGCAGTTAAATATTTTGAAAGAAATACAAACACATAGGCTCAAATTTATGGTCCCATTTTCATTTGTAAGTGTAAAAATAGGCTAAATGGTGGGATTTTGAGGCTAAAAGTTGCATACTATTTAATGTTGATATATATCATTTCATGACTTCCCTTCACTCTTTCAATATTTCTAGGGTACATTAAAGCAAGTAAAAAAAAGGATCTCAAAATATAGAGAAGATCGACATTTCCGATAAATTTTCGTCTTACAAAGATCCCAATTTTAGTGAAATTTTATGACGCTTTTGAATTACTTTGGCATTATATTGGTGAAAACATTGAAAAAAGTATTTTTTTATCAATAGTTACTAATTGGTTTAAAAAAAATTGAAAAAGATAACTTCATCTTATTCATAAGAAATGTTCCCAAAATATGGTTAAAAAACGAAGAATAACAAGTTTTTCGTACAAAAGTTTCATTTTATTAAGATGGAATTTTAGTCAAATTTTTTGACCATTTGTACCTAGATTTCAGAATACATTGTACACAACCATAACGTACAGCATTTTATGGCCAAAAATTAGTAATTGTAGTAAAATATTTTGAAAGAAATACAACCATACACAGTAGTTCCAAATTTATGGTTCCATTTTCATTTGTAAGAGTAAAAATAGGTTAAATAGCGGGATTTTGAGGCTGAAAGTTGCATATTATTTAATGATGGTATATATCATTTCATGAATTCCCCTCACTTTTTAAATATTCCTGTGGTACATTGAATTTGTAAAAAAACGGATCTCAAAAGATAGAGAAGCTCGACATTTTCAATCAATTTTTCG
>JAJOZX010014964.1:52500-64549 GCA_023014485.1 Bathynomus jamesi | reverse complement strand
TGTTTTTATACAACACAAAGTACATGAGCACATACGAGATAATTTATACATACATGACACATGATTTAACAATACGCATGATAATGTAATATAAATTGAAATTAGAGCGAGAGGAGATTTTTCTTTTTCAGATGTTCGATTTATGCTGATTAGCGGAATTCGATCACTTGCCTCAGCATTTTCGAGTTCATTGCGGGAGGCGAAATAATTAAAAATAAGAAGTAAAAAAATAAAAAAAAGAATACACGGGAACGTATTTGGATGATTTCGAACGAGTGCATAAAGTTTTGCATTTCACAGACTGACACGAGAAATAAAGAATATTTAATAAAATTGATATAGGATAATGGTCAAGATAAGATATGGACGTATGGGCGCATATGGTTGAATGATAATATTTATACTACATAACACCACAAATAAATAATGACGTATAGAGAATGAAGTTTTTTTTATATTAAAGAATTTACCATACACTGAATACGGAAGATGTCCAAATACTAAACACGTGATTCACTGTTCATGGTATGGAAAACGTGAAGAGAATTAAGTTACTTTATGACGTCATAGGTATTCACATTGTCATACGTACAGTATAAGTCATTATTAGAAAAGATGAATTAGAGAAATACAGTAATGAATAAAGAAGTACAAATCGAAATTCTATCCAAAACTCGCTTAGGCGATTTTGGTTTCTTATGTAAAAATGAACATTCAAACATAAAAACCATACAAACATAAGTACTGCATGAACACATTGAATCCATATAATGATTGTATATGAATTGTTCATTGTTCATTTTTACATATATATATATATATATACACACACACATATATATTATATATACTGTATATACATATATACACACACACACACACATATACACACACACACACATATATATATATATATACCATATATATACAAACACACACATATATATATATATATATATATATATATATATATTTATATACATGTAAAAATGAACAAAGAATAATCAATATTAATTTTTACATGAGAACCAAAATCGCCTGAGCGAGTTTTGGATAAAATTTCGATTTGTACTTCTTTATTCATTACTGTATTTCTCTAATTCATCTTTTTAAAAATAACTTATACTGTACGTATGGCATAATTTGAATAACTATGACGTCACATTTTCCCGTCATTAATTTCCTTTTATCATATCTCTAGTATTCAATATATGAAAATTCTTTAACATAATAATAAAAACTGTGCACTCTATAAGTATAAATATAACTATTATTCGACCATATTCCACCCCCATACATCCATGTCCCTTCTTGACCTTTATCTTTTGTTAATTTTATTAATTATTCATTCAGCTACCTATTGTCAACCTAAGGTGCGACTACCAATATGTGTACAACAGTTTAGGCATTCGTACATGTCCAGTGAAGATGTACATAATTACCTTACATGTAAGTACGTTCACGTGTATTCTTTTTACTCTTTCTTTTAAGTGCTTTCACCTCTTGCAATGAACTCGAAAATGCTTATGCAAGTATATGCAATTCGATAACAGAGCAAAAGTCAACGCTTCTAAGATAAAAAACTCCTTCGCTTTGATCCAAATTTATAAAAAAAAATTATCATGCGTTATGTTAAATTATGTGTCATGTATATATAAATATATACCGTATGTGCCCATGTACTCTGTGTTGACCTAATAACCATATATAAATATAAAAACTGTAAGAATTGTAAGTGACTAATGTACTTAATAATGTAATTGATGTACCGTACTTTAAAATAAAACTGTAATTAATGATAATAATTTAAATGTAATTAATGTACTTTAACAATAATAATTTAATATCAAGAAATTAATGTATTTTAATAACGATAATTAAACGATAATAAGCGAATGTGAATTAATTGGTAATTGTAATCATAATTGTAATGAACCAAAAATGCAGCGTACTCAGTGATATACTTAGATTCTACTCAATACACGACCCGACATTATGTCGCCATTGAGGAATGTATACGTGGCGATATTGTTATTTTTTTTAGTATTATTTTTCCGTTGTGATAAATTTTGATGTGCTTTCTACTTTGCCAAATAATTGATGACTTGTTCTTTTAAAAAATTTCTTATGCATTTTTAGATTTAGCTTAATAATGAATCCTGAGTAACTTTTGCTATGTCATATTTTGTATACATTCTCTCTCCGTTATAAAAGATGAAGTTATGTCTTGCCTAAGCATTTAATTGTTAATCTTAAACCTTCAGTTTTTTACTCATATGCATATTTTAGTGTAAAGATGCATAGTTCAATTTTCACTTTTAGTTAACTTGGAAGATCATGATAACATCATATCTGAAAATACGCGGTTTAACATAAAAATATGGCTTCATCTTCAAATATCTTGTTTATTCGTTTAAACCTTACCACAGCTAAAAGATTTACTTCATTTTCAAATATTGTGCGAAAATAATGCAGCCTCTTCAACATTTAATAATGATGATGTTAGTAGAATCCGGGTATATAAAGCCCACCAATTTCTTCCATGTTCATTCTGATACCAACTCTGAGGCTGAGCATTACCTGTAATATTTTATCAGTAAATTACAGTAAAGAAAAGGTCTTTATCTTCTCCTTCGAGCCGTGCTCTCTTCAGAAAACTTAGTCATTAAAATCTCCCGATACGTTACAAGAAGAATCGGGGAGAAACCTCAAAAAATTTAATAAGCCTCCCAGAATCCTCCGAGCCACTAAAGAAGAACTCGGAGAGTAGTATAGAAGAAACTACTGCAAGTAACAGATCCGTTGCTGCCTCCTAACCAGACCCCCGTCGACTTCGAACCAACCCAGGGCCATAGACGGCGGGGTTAACATTTGGCGACCCTTTAACCAGGATTTTAACAAGAGGATTTTAACAGTCTGGCGACCCTTTGCCCAGGATAAGAAACTGACGACCCAAGCACATCGAAGATATTGGCATAACAGTCTGGCGACCCTTTGCCCAGGATAAGAAACTGACGACCCAAGCACATAGAAGATATTGGCATAACAGTCTGGCGAGTCCGTAGCCAAGATTTTAACAAGTGGCGACCCACCATTGGACCGGCGTGTCACGACTTCTAGTTCGTCACCTCCACCCTTGAACCGGTGTGTAACGACTCCAAGTTCTCCACGCCTAGTTTTCATCCAAGAAGAAGTAGCCAGCAAGACACGTCTTCAGGACACGTCTCTAAAGTTTTCGCCGTAGAAATTTTGTTAAGTACAGAGTTTGTTTTTATAAGTAATTTACAAACACTTGAAAAGTCAGTATTATTAACAGTTAATAATGAGTATCAAGCCAGAATTTACAAGAAACACAGTGAACATTACAGACATCGGTGATACATTTTTTTTAGTGAAACAGTAATTTTAACAGAAGTTAAAAGTCACAGAAGTTAAAAGTCACAGAAGTTAAAAGTCACAGAAGTTAAAAGTCACAGAAGTTAAAAGTCACAGAAGTTAAAAGTCACAGAAGTTAATTGTCGCAGAAGTTAATTGTCGCAGAAGTTAATTGTCGCAGAAGTTAATTGTCGCAGAAGTTAATTGTCGCAGAAGTTAATTGTCGCAGAAGTTAATTGTCGCAGAAGTTAATTGTCGCAGAAGTTAATTGTCGCAGAAGTTAATTGTCGCAGAAGTTAATTGTCGCAGAAGTTAATTGTCGCAGAAGTTAATTGTCGCAGAGTTAATTGTCGCAGAGTTAATTGTCGCAGAGTTAATTGTCGCAGAGTTAATTGTCGCAGAGTTAATTGTCGCAGAGTTAAATGTCGTAGAGTTAATGTCAGAATTAATGTCACACAATTAATGTCACAGAATTATTTTCACTATTATAGTTAGTAGAGAATAATTTTATTTTATGTGCCAAACATAATATTACTGTACCTTCGCGTACATTCGAGTGAAATGTTTATATTTTTTATTTTTGTTTCCAATTTTTTTCAAATTATTGAATTAAATTGACTTGCAAATAAGAAAGAGAGAGTTTATAGAGAGTTTATAGATATAGAGATACTTGAAGCAGTTTCAAGTTCCAGTTTCAGTTTTCAGTTTTAGTCGGTTGCATCAAGAGGGACAACCGCCCCAGAGAGTTATATACTTGATAGCAGTTCAAGTAAGTCGGTTGCACCAAGAGGGACAACCAAACCCCAGAGATTTATAAAAAACACTTGATAGCAGTTCAAGTGCAGTCATTTTCAGTTTTCAGACAGTTTCAGTTGGTTGTATCGAAGAGGGACAACCAAACCCCAGAGATTAATAGTTTCCACTTGATAGCAGTTCAAGTGCTAGTCAGTTTCAGTAGACCACTGATAGCAGTTCAGTGCAGTCCATATCTGTTAGTTTCAGTTAGTTGGTTGCTTCCAAGAGGGACAACCAAACCCAGAGAATAATAGACTCCACTTGATAGAGTTCAAGTGCAGTCAATTTCAGTCAGTTTTAAGTCTCTGTCAGTTTCAAGTCAGTTTCAGTTTCAAGTCAGTTTCAGTTTCAAGTCAGTTTCAATTTCAAGTCTCAGTCAATTTCAAGTCTCAGTCAGATTCAAGTCAGTCAGTCAGTTTCAAGTTAGTTTTGAATTCAATTTCAGTCAGTTTTGAATTCAATTTCAGTCAGTTTTGAAGTCAATTTCAGTCAGTTTTGAAGTCAATTTCAGTCAGTTTTGAAGTAAGTCCCAAGTCAGTTTTGAAGTCCCAAGTCAGTTTTGAAGTCCCAAGTCAGTTTTGAAGTCCCAAGTCAGTTTTGAAGTCCCAAGTCAGTTTTGAAGTCCCAAGTCAGTTTTGAAGTCCCAAGTCATTTCAATGCAGTCAATTGAATTCAACTTTTTCTTTGTAGTTTAAGATAATTTAATTTAAGAAAATGTAATTTAAGAATTTAATTCAACCTTTTTTTTGTCGCAAAAGAGAATTAAATTCAACCTGAATAGACCGGTTTGTGTCTTTAGTTTAACTTTTTTTTGTTTGTAAGAAGGAAATTGACCGATTTGTCTTTTCTTTTCATGCCATTGTTACGTATATAAATATATAGGAAAATTTTTTTTTATTATTTGTAACCAATACATTTTTTACAATTGTTTATAATGATTTTGATAATTATTGTAATGTATATGTGATGATAATAGTTGTGTAATAATTAATCGATCATGTACCTAATTTATATTATATGTTTAGTTCATTAAAATGCATAACTGATTTCTATTTTTAATTTGTATTCTTAATTTTCTTAATTCAATTATCGTACCGATACTTCTGGGTAATGTTAATGGTTATATAGTTCATATATAGCTGGGAATGTTACTGGTCGAATTTAATTCCATCTTCAAAATTTAATTTTTAATACCGCTAGATTTACTTTCATTGATTGTAAGTTCTTTTAAGTGGGTATTTATTTTAATTACCTTAATACGCGCAACTGATTAATTACGTAAAATCGATAATTCCGATTGAATTTTATTACTTTTGACGCATATTCGAATTCATTAAAACTTATACGCATACACCATCATTAATACTACCTTTAATTTGATTTTAATAATAATCGACCTTGAACTTAAAGGATTTTATAATAATAATAATAATAATGATAATGATAATAATAATAATAACAATAATTGACTTAAACTTAAAAGATTTTATAACCCTAAACCCATGTTAAATTATTATACATTATTTTTAAACTTTAGTAATTGAAAAACTTCCTGAATCCTTACACACACACACACACACACACACACACACACACACACACACACCACACATGTTTGCACACTATATATACACATACTTTATATACAAACCTTATGCTAGAATCATTGGCTGTCCCAATAAACTATTTTATTGCGTATAGTGCTAACTATGTAATTTAATCTGTCATTTTTGCTTACCATATATAAATTTTTGCTCATGCATTTATTCAGTTAATTTAACAATCCTCTCAGCTAATCTGTCCCTCAAAATTATAAGATACACACTTTGTACCTAGTACACACAAATACACACTAGACCACAGGTCTATACATCATCCACTACGTAATTCGATTTTTATCTACACTAGTCAATAAAATTAGTTTATGAATTGTACTATCATGGTAACCTTGAAAAATCCCTGAACTTTAAAATTTATATTTTTTCCCTTTTACCTATTCATTATGTATATAAATTTTCCCACAGAAAAATAAAGTTTTGTTAAAAAAATTAAAGAGAATTAAAATTTTTGTTGAAAATTTAAAACTATCATTGATTGTTTAAATTAAAGGTTTGTCTGAACTAACGTATTAATCCTTCTATTCTGTTTGCATAAAATTAAAGTGTTAATCTTTGAATTTTTATACTTTATAAAACTTTCTAAGCAAGTGTCATGTTAAAGATTTGATTACTGTGCGTTGTCCTCAACCACCCGAAGTCACTTGTTTTGTATAAAATTTGTATTGTAAAGATTCGTCGTCATCTAATTTGAAATCGTTAGGATGTTATCTTTATGTTATTGTATTGTATGAATTGTACCCTATTATATTATTGTAGAAATATCATTTTAAAAGGGGAGAGCAATGTAAAAATGAACAATGAATAATCAATATTCATTTTCTCTAATTCATCTTTTCTAAAAATGACATACTGTACGTATGGCATAATTTGAATAACTATGACGTCACATTTTCCCGTCATTAATTTCCCCTTATCATATCTCTAGTATTCAATATATGAAAATTCTTTAACATAATACTAAAAACTGTGCACTCTATAAGTGTAAATATAACTATTATTCGACCATACTCCCCCCCCCATACATCCATGTCTCTTCTTGACCTTTATCTTTTGTTAATTTTATTAATTATTCATTCACCTACCTATTATCAACCTATTGTGTGACTACCAATATGTGTACAATAGTTTAGGCATTCGTACATGTACACTGAGAACGTACATAATTACCTTACATGTAAGTAAGTTAACATGTATTCTTTTTACTCTTTCTTTTAAGTGCTTTCACCTCTTGCAATGAACTCGAAAATGCTTATGCAAGTATATGCAATTCGACAACACAGCAAAAGTCAACGCTTCTAAGATAAAAATCTCCTTTCGCTCTGATCCAAATTTACAAAAAAAATTTATCATGCGTTATGTTAAATCATGTGTGTCATGTATATATAAATATATACCGTATGTGCCCATATACTCTGTGTTGACCTAATAACCATATATAAATATAAAAACACTGTAAGAATTGTAAGTGACTAATGTACTTAATAATGTAATTGATGTACTGTACTTTAAAATAAAACTGTAATTAATGATAATAATTTAAATGTAATTAATGTACTTTAACAATAATAATTTAATATCAAGAAATTAATGTATTTTAATAACGATAATTAAACGATAATAAGCGAATGTGAGTTAATTGGTAATTGTAATCATAATTGTAATGAACCAAAAGTGCAGCGTACTCAGTGATGTACTTAGATTGTACTCAATGCAGACCCGACATTATGTCGCCATTTAGGAATGTATACGCGGCGATATTGTTATTATTTTTTTATTATTTTTCCGTTGTGATAAATTTTGATGTGCTTTCTACTTTGCCAAATAACTGATGACTTGTTCTTTTTAAAAATTTCTTAAGCATTTTTAAATTTAGCTTAATAATGAATCCTGAGTAACTTTTGTCATGTCATGTTTTGTATACATTCTCCCTTCGTTATAAAAGATGAAGTCATGTCTTGCCTAAGCATTTAATTGTAAATCTTAAACCTTTAATTTTTACTCATGCATATTTTAGTGTAAAGATGCATAGTTCAATTTCCAATTTTAGTTAACTTGGCAGATCATGATAACATCAGATCTGAAAATACGCGGTTTAAGATAAAAATATGGCGTCATCTTCAAATATCTTTTTTATTCGTTTAAACCTTACCACGGCTAAAAGATTTACTTTATTTTCAAATATTGTGCGAAAATAATGCAGCCTCTTCAACATTTAATAATGATGAAGTTAGTAGAATCGGGGTAAATAAAACCCACCAATTTCTTCCATGTTCATTCTGATACCAACTACGAGGCTGAGCATTACCTGTAATATTTTAGCAGTAAATTACAGTAAAGAAAAGGTCTTTACTTTCTCCTTCGAGCCGTGCTCTCTTCAGAAAACTTAGTCATTAAAATCTCCCGATACGTTACAAGAAGAATCGGGGAGAAACCTCAAAGAATTTAATAAGCCTCTCAGAATCCTCCGAGCCACTAAAGAAGAACTCGGAGGTAGTATAGAAGAAACTACTGCAAGTAACAGATCCGTTGCTGCCTCCTAAACAGAACCCCCGTCGACTTCGAACCAACCCAGGGCCATAGACGGAGGGGTTAACACACACACACACACATATATGTATGTATATACACACACACATATATATATATAGACACACATATATATTATATATATATACACACACACACAAATAATATATATATATATATATATATATATATATATATATAATATATATTAGGGTGGCCCCTATTTTTCAACTTTTGAAATTACTTGCTCTCACCCCTAATCATCTTCCAATATATAAAAAAGTGCTCTGGGCAAAATTTCAGCTCAATTGGGCTATATTAAGGTGGCCCCCAAAGGCCCTAAACTTTCAAAATCCACCGATAATTGGTATTTCTAATATAAAACCTTTATAATTCATTTGCAAACTTTGTTTGGGAAAATAATCACAAAGCATAATCGAAAGTGAATTTTATTTACAACAAATTTTGTTCATACCATTATTTATAATTAATAAAATTAATACCATTATTTTAAAATGGCAATAATAACATACTGACAATGATGTAATAAGTTACCAGATTTCACTGCTTCATTAGGCCAGTTTTGGGAGCATCTGGGTACTTTTTTCTGTGTTCACCGACAATCTGCACAATGTATTGCTTTACTTTTTCGTCCTTGGTTAGAATGTCCTGATATTCTTGTATTAGTTTCACTCCTCTCTCAGCTACGTCGTTAACCACTACAATGCTTTTCAATATCTCCAACCCACGTTGGAAGTTGGCATCATCTTTCCATGTAGATGGGCAGTTTTTAAGAAAATTTGTATTTATTGAAAATCTTGAGAAACATGTCTTCGATTCAGCTGAAATGAAGTCCGAGAATTCTTTTTCTTTTAAACGGTTGAGATCTTCACTGTTAACAATGTATCGTTTTATTCGGTTTTCTACATCGCTGTCTTCTGTAGTCATCAATATCGTAGCCATTTTTTGCTTAATGTCTAGTGGGACTTCATCATCAAAGAATGCGAATGCCGCAGTTTCTGTTGACAGATACCATAAATGGTTGGCGAATTTTTTCACGGCAGCACTACTAATTTCTGGATCTACTTCCTTATACTCGATTAATTTCAGTAAAAAATTGTAATCGAGATACGGAGCTTTCACAGCCAATGGTGCTAGGAACCAAGCTCGTAAATAGAGTCGGATAAGGAAAATGCATATTCTTCTGATTGAATCGTTCTCTTTTTTGGTCAGTTTAAATTGATCTTGGAATAAATATATTTTAAAGGCATAAATAGCCTTTGCCATCCACCGAGCATGGCTCACAGCTCCAGGAATACGAAATGAGACTCCTCGTCGGGGGCACCGCCGAGGAAGATCACGGCCAATTCTAATAATTCGCGATAATCATCTCTATGCTGTTTCTGGCGTAACTGTTCTTGTAGAAATTCCAGCATACTGACACGGACATCTTCGGTGACATCTTCTATCCCACTACGGTATTTTTTATTGTCTATGGCCGACCACGTTTCCCTAAATCTTTTAAACAAAATCACATCTGGTCCAGAACTTGCACCCATTAGTGCATCAAAACTACCTCTCAAGACTAATTCGAGGATGTGATGTCTACACGGAAGGTAGAGTAAATCACGATCAAACATTTTCTCAAGATTTGTACAGGCACCATTTATTCGGCCGGTGTTGCTTGCAGTTGTATCGAAACACAAAGCCTGTATTTTTTCTTCTATGCCCCATTTTTCCACTGCTTGATAAACGGCTACAGCTTGATCTTCTCCTTTAGATGTTGGAATTTCAGGTATACCTAATAATTGTTCTCTGCCGTGAAAAGTAACAATTATTGCTAGTCTATCAACCTTTTCCACGCCACATAAAGCTGGAAGTAGCTTGCCATCCCAGTGTAACACCAAAGCGTTGCAATCCGCTAGATTAAAATTTCCTTTAATTTCTGCTTGCCTTTGTTCCCTCAATTTTTTCCGTCGACGTTGAAACGAAGTGCGATTAATAATTAAGCTTTTAGTATTACAGTTGAAAGCTTCTGCTGCAGCCATTAAAAGATGAACCGCATTTCGGTCGCTGATTTTGCATCTGTCTAATGCTTCAGACAGACGTGGAGTGAAAAAATCTAGTGTACCTTTCGTACCCGAAGTACTTGGTTCACTCACTCTCATTGTATCACTTGAGCCTGGTTGTGTATCTTCAGCTGGATCATTAGAATACTGGCTGTCTTCTTCATCTTCACTATCACTGCTTGACAATGATGGTAGGTGAACCATGACGTTTCGTTCCATTTCCTCGTAAGTTCTCTTTCTTCTCTCTGTTTCCTTTTCTATGCGTTCCTGGTTTTTTTCTTCACTCGCTTTAAATTTGCGATCAATGCCAGCCATGGAACCTGGTCGTCCTTTCTTACGCTGCAATAGTAAATATTGCTTATCCTCTTCGTTCTTAACGATGTTTAACGCATTCTCATGGGCAACATCAAATAAATCATCTAATTTATCGAGGAATTTCGCTCGTTTATTCGTTTCCACATCTGATTCTCTACTCAACCTCTTCTGTAAATCTCCTCATTCTTTATGCAGTGACTTAACTTTTTCAATGCAATGATCAGTTCGTTTTGTGGGAATTCGTGCCTTTTCCCGAAAAACTAGAACTTCTTTTACAACTAAGGTCGCACTTGCTTTGATGGATAATTTAACTACACGTAAATTGAAGAAAAGAACACTGAGTACTTGCCGATTTGAAGGTAGTTTCGCTCCTACAATTTGGTTTGTTATGTTTCCGATGAGACTGCATTCGTAATCTTTCCGTAAACAGCGCGGAGGTTTTGAAGTGGACTTTAATGATGATGCCATTATATCACAACGTGAAATAACATTAATAGATATTCACTAAATGAAAGAGCGTACAGCAAAATAACCCGGAGCGAACTTAGAAAACTGCCTTACTGGCTCGAAGACTCGAACTGAAATGACTGAGCGGTGTTGAGGGACGCCGCTTATATAGGCCGCAGGCGCAGAACTTTCTAGAACCTTCCAGAAGCGGTTTTTTTACGCACTTATGATACTTTTCAATTTCCGTGAATATCTCGTCCAATTTTGGTTTTAAGTAAATAATGGTTATAACTAAATTTATTGTAAATTGAATTCTCTTCCGATCAGATTCTATATTTATTTCGAATAAAACACTGTAAAGAAGATAAAAACGGTTTTATATGAAAAAATATCAATATTGTTAAAATCTGAAACTTTAGGGCCTTTGGGGGCCATCTTAATATTGTCTGATTGAGCTGCAATTTTACACAGAGCATTTTTACATGGATTAGAACAACTTTGGAGGTTGGGAGATGAAAAATATTTCATTTCAGAAATCACACACAACTAAGGGCCACCCTAATATATATATATATATATATATATATATATATAATATATATACACATATATGTATTGTATATATATATATATATATGTGTGTGTGTGTGTGTGTGTAAAAATGAACAATGAATAATCCATATTCATTTTTACATGAGAAACCAAAATCGCCTGATGCGATTTTGGATAAAAACTCTATTTGTTACTTTATATTTTTGTTTGTGTCACAACCATAAGATCTACCATTTATATGGTTTAGTCGTATCCATATTTCC
This sequence comes from Bathynomus jamesi, assembly GCA_023014485.1. Classification (NCBI taxonomy): domain Eukaryota; kingdom Metazoa; phylum Arthropoda; class Malacostraca; order Isopoda; family Cirolanidae; genus Bathynomus; species Bathynomus jamesi. Next base: position 52,588 of record JAJOZX010014964.1, on the reverse strand, counting down.
ATTTTTCATTTGTTATAAAAGTTATTATAATTAATTATGATTGTCTTGCACATAACCCGTAGTGTACTTAGTCCTTATTACCACTCTG
>JAJOZX010014964.1:0-50000 GCA_023014485.1 Bathynomus jamesi | reverse complement strand
TTCGCTTTATTGACCGCTGCTGTACTTTGTTTCGCTACTTTTAAATTACCCGTGTCTATAACTTAAATCTTTTTCTTACTCTACGCTTGATAACTCGTTCCCTGACATACTATACGCAAAATTACCGTTACGCGAACCTATATGTAAAATTTTGCACTTATCGACGTTAAATCTCATTTGCCATTTGACTGACCAATCAACGATTTTTTTCAGATCTTCCTCGATTTTACTTCTATCTTCGTCATTAATCGCCCTACCACCCAACTTCGTGTCATTCGAAAACTTTGAAACCCTACTGACTAGGCCGACATCTAAATCGTTAATATATATAAGAAAAAGCAAGGGGCCCAATACAGAACCCTGAGGAACGCCGCTCGCCACATTAGCCCAACACGACTCCGCTCCATGAACCACCACCCTCTGTTTCCTACCTCGCAATCACTCTTTTATCCAATTTAATACTACACCCCTGATTCCATGAGACTTAGTTTTTTCAATGAGTCTTTTGTGAGGTACGTTGTCAAACGGTTTTTGAAAATCTAAATACACTACATCAACCGCCCGATGACTATCGTAAACTTCAACCATGCTTTGAAAAAATTCTAAAAGTTTAGTTAAGGAAGATTTGTTTCGCCTAAAACCGTGCTGCCTATTTCTAACCAAGTTATGCAATTCTAAGTGATCGACTATGCGATCCATATATATATATATATATAAACACACATATATATATATATATATATACATATACACACACACACATATATATATAAGGGGTTCCAAAAAATCTTAGCCCCCCATTTGCAGCTTATATGTTTACTTATATCGAAATAGTTTTTAGTGATTATAAAAATATATAAAATTCTTTATTTATTGCATTTATTAAAATTACTCTAGCTGATAAAGTGATAATATAATGACTTCTCAATTAATTGGTGATTCAGAGAGGCAACGTGTGATAGATCGCATACGAGCAATAACATTTCGGCAATCTAGTGATGCTGGAGCCAAATTTACAACACGTTCATGGGTTGCCAAAAAGTTGCGAAGAAGTGAGGACTTCGTCAAAAGAAATTGGAATAAAACTTTGGAAGAATGTGAAATGGATACAACCAAATCTGGGCGCCCAAATTTGCAACTCTCTCAGGAAATAAAGGACATCATTGAAAGCGGTACGCGTAAGTGGAAAAACAGCAGTGCTAAACTTTCTAGAGAGATCGAAGTGTTGAGAGGAAAGATCGTTAGTGATGAGATCATTCGGCTGTACCGTCATAGGCAACGTTTAAAGCCTTGGCATGAACTTCCAAAGCCAAGAAAAACTCAACTTAACATCGATGACAGAATGTGGTTTCCCATTATCTTGAAGATTGGGATGTGGATGATTTCATGCATTTAGCTGTCTCCGATGAATTTTTTGTTTACGTAACATGTCGGCCTAACTACCAAAATGATTGAGTGTGGGCCACAACACCAGATGAAATCGATGACAGTGAACATTATCACGAATTATTAAAAAGTCCAGACTGTGTTGGTGTGTTTGTTTTGTTCACTGTAAAGAAGCTCATGTGGGTGCTGAAGCCAAATGGTCAGAGTTGGGATGGACAGTATTTTCGTGATATTATTCTATCCAAGCATGTCATTCCTTTTCAAAGAAACCCAAACAATACTATGGATGTCGATCAGGTCACACTTCTGCACGATAAGGCCCCCTGCTTTAAGGCATTAGCCACTCAACAGTTGTTGCGGAACCATAAGATCAATTTCTTTGGAAATGAAGAATGGCCAGGAAATTCTCCTGACCTGAACGTCTGTGAACACATTGGATCAGTTATAAAGGACAAGGTTGAATGTCTCTTGTTTCAAGAACCAGCAGCAAATCGATTTCCGAAGGATACAATGACGCAACACATTGAAAGTGTTTTAGCAAATTTGCGTAACGATCAAGATCTATTCACGCCACTTTTGGCAAGCTAACAAAGCGAATTCAGGCTGTCTTGGAAGCCAATGGCGGGAACACCACGTTTTAATTGTTTCTCATTAAATGTAGGATTAAATTATCTTTTGTAAGGTATTTTTAATTTTACTGTACATCTAATGGTTTAGGCCATGGGCGGGGGGAGCTAAGGTTTATTGGAGCCCTGTATACACACACACACACACACACACACACACATATATTATATATATAATTATATATATATATATACATATATATATATATATATATATATATGCAAATATATACGCACACACATATATATACACATACCATATACATATACATATATATAGACACATATAATACGTATATATATATACACACACACACACACACATATATATATATACATATATATACACATACATATATATACGTATACACATACATACATATATATATATATATATGCATATACACACACACACATGTAATACATATATATATATATATATATATATATTAGTGGTGGACCGGATGTCAGTTTTTCAACATCTGTGGATACGGATGCGGATATTTATTTAATCTCAATATAGTATAGAATTATGAATATATGACAATTTTTCAAATTTCATATTACTATTGTGGCAGGCAATGCATACGAAGTAAAATTAATTTTAATGTTTTCATTATGATAAAAATAATTTTTTTCTCAAGAGTTTCAGCAACAGAAAATTCAATGAAACAAGTTCCATTAAATTTTCTGTAATACCAGGTATTTATATTTTGAGGTTTATATATTTGTTTGTTCCTTAATAACACCAGTACACATTTGAAAACTTGGCGATCGATTTTTACAAACTAGTTGGTGATTCTGTATAATTTGAGTGCGCTGATCTCAAAAATATAGTTAATTTTTCCTTATCACGTATGGTTTTCTTACTACAGGGTGTGTCATAAATCCCCCATTTATCCCCAAATGTGAACCATCTTATCGAGACCAACATTGGATTGCACATGCTAAACCATAAATTTTGTTGTAATAGATTACAGTAACGCTTACATAATAATGTAGGGTAAATATATATAACCAGTCCCTTTCCCAGCAAAATACTCTCTCCCCTCCCATCAATGGGTGGTTAACATTTGGGGACAGATGAGTTATTACGACACCCCTTGTAGCACGAAATCTTTAGGTGATAGAGTAAAACCTAATTAAAGCAGAATTAAATAGCTCCTAGCTCTTGGACAAGCATATTGCTTGTTTATGAAAGAATAAAAAAATAACTGAAAGAAATCAAATTTATATTTACCTTCTTTACTTGTACCAAGCGAAGTATGTGTCGGATGCCAATAAATTGTTCTCCTGCAATCTAGACCCCAAACGTTCTGCAGAGTCCTTAGGCAGATTCAAATCCCTGACTAAGTCATTTAGTTCGGCTTGGGTTAATGGGTTAGGATCTCGGTCAGCTGTTGGCTGTTCATAAACATCATCATTGTCTGGACTTGGAGCTGAATCAGAATCTGAATTGTATTGATCCAGAATCTCGGGTGGGCGGGGAATAGGAACTTCTGGACCATGGGGTACCGGCCTTATTGCAGATGGAAGACTTTGGTATTGAACGCTCTCTTTATTCTTTGCATTATAACCTTTAACATTGCAAGAACAGAAGTAGCAGTTGTCGGTATGGTTTCTAGGCTCGCGCCATACCATAGGGATCCCAAATGGCAAACTTTTCTTTTTACCTTTGCTCCAATTCCTTAGTGCCGCAACACACGTAAGACAAACCTTGTGTGGAGCCCAACTTTTGTCTTGATCTCCTAATTTAATTCCAAAATAAGCATGATAAGCCCTCTTAATGAAGGTCGTTACATTTGTCCTTTGTTTTACAACAACATACCGACCACAAACATAACAAAATATGTCTGGACTATGGGTACATCCTCTAGAATTATCTATCTGAAAAATATGAAAAACGAAATTAATTAAAGATAAAAAAGGTAAAAAAATTGCAAAACGCCCCAAAGTTGTTTTGCTAATAGCTTTAAAACTATGGGTGATAGAAAAAAACTGGTAGCATTTTTCAATTCAGCGCAGCGAACTGCTTCAGAATCACAACTTAAAATAAAGAAATCGATCTTCCTGCAGACCGGTGTAATTAATACTTTACATGATATATGGAAGACTGCGCCTTATAAGCTACTTTATAAGCTAATTTAATTGTAAATTGCATAAATTATTAGAGGTAATATCCGCATAACATCCGCAGTCAGATGTGCGGATGCGGCCTACAAGCCCTATCTCTACTCTTTATAATGTCTCCTACTCTAGAAGTAAACCACAAGGGCTTGTTATTTACTTTCGCACGCTTAATTTCGTACGGTACACATTCCTCATTTATAGTCCTAAATACTGTTTCAAACGATTCCCACGTTAGTTTTGCGTTGGAGTTCCCCATTACGTTTTCCCAATTGACGCGTAACAATTTATTTCGAAATTTACAGAAGTCTGCGTGCTGGAAGTTAGGAATTTTAGTCGAGCTAGCTGGTTTCGAGTGACTTACTGAGAGGACAAACTCTACCATATTGTGATCGCTATTGCTTAACGGTTCTATTACTTTACTTGAAGATCAGTAATTAGCCTATCATCCGTAGTTTTTACTAAATCTAAAATACTGTCCAACCTCGTAGGTTCCCCAACCTTTTGAATAAGAAAGCTATCCTCGAGAAAATTAACTAAACGATTACCTTCCGCGTCTCCCAGTATTGTATCGTAATTCACGTTGGCGCAATTAAAGTCACCCATAACAAAAGCCTGCTCACTACCTATTATTCTCTTTAGTTCACGATATAACGCTTCGTCCGTATCAGCTGTTTGATTAGGGGGCCTATATATAACCGTAACAACAAGTTTGAAATCGTTCAATTTAAGTTCTGCTATAGTCGAATCTATTGGTTCTGGAATTGTGTGCTTTACTTCTACAGGGTGTTCGGAAAGTCACTGTGCACTTTCCGATTATATAAGTGCAGAGTGACTTTCCGAACACCCTGTATAACAAATGCAAAAAACTTCACTTTTTTTTTTTTTTTACGTGAAGGTCAAAATATGAGAATAAAAACCCACTCTAATAGACAGAGTTTATTTCCACGACAGTTTCGACGCCCACTGGCATCCTCCTCGGGTGGATACAGAAACACAAATGAAACAAAACAAGAGGGAAAAACAGTTCAGGGATCGACCGTTAAGAAATTCGCACCTAGGTTGGATTCCATTCTCTCGAGACAGGAGGGGCATTTTCATTAAGTACATTCGCACAAATTTTAAAACTATCTTCCTGTTCTAAACATACAGATTCTATTATTTTTACATAATTATTACATTTATAATTAAATTTATTACATTTAATATTGCATAATTATTAATTACAGAAATTATAAATTTATTATTACATTGGTTATTACATTGTTGTTTATTATACAGAAATTATAAACCGAAAAACGAATGAAAAAAGGCGATTAGGAAATAATCCAGAGACCATTGAGAAATTCGCACCTAGGTTAGATATCGTTCTCCCGAAACCAGAAGGGCATTTTATTACAGGGTCAGCTTATAACTACATTTCCACAAATTAAAAATATCTTCTTGTTCTATACATACAGATCCTAATGTTTGACATAATTACTGCATATATTTATTTCCACATTAATTACTTCCATTATTACATTTACTAAAAGCGAGTAAGGAAACATTCCAATCCAGAGACATTTAAGAAATTCACACTTAGGTTCGAACACGTTCCCACGACTCCGTAAGGGATTTATTGACCAAGAATCTCATTAAAGGGTCTAACTTATAAGTACCTTCGCACAAATTAAAATTATCTACTTTTTCTATACACACAGATTCTATTATTTTTCTTTTGACATAATTATTACATTTATAAAGTACCTTACTTGATTCCCAATCTATAGCATGATTATTTTGGCTAGCGTGATAAAAAATGGCATTATTAGTATTACAACTTCTGAAGGCATATTTGTGTTCTTTGATACGGGTTTCAATATTTCTTCCAGTTTCTCCACGTATACTAAATCACAACTTTTACAGGGAATGCTGTAGACACAGGCTTGTTCCTCTTTTGCAACGTTATTCCTAACCAATTTACTTTTCACGGTAGACGAATATTTGAACGCCAAAGCAAACTTAAATTCTTTCGTCAACGGTTTTACTCTTTCTAAGCCGGCAATGTAAGGCAAACTCACATACTGTTTTTGGTTAACTGAAGGTTCCCGAGGGGCATAAAAAGATTTTCTGGCTTTAAAATACGCCTTTCTGATAAACCACTCAGGATATTTTAAATCCTTAAAAATGTTCCAAATCTTTGAATTTTCCGGATCCAGCAAATGTGGGCTACAAATCCTGAGTGCTCTTAGAAACATGGAAGAAATAATTGAGCTTTTAACCCCTTCATCATGATATGAAAAATAATGAATGTACGAATTACAATGAGTAGGTTTTCTATAGACCGTGAAATTGGGCTTTCCGCTTTCGTTAATGACCAAAACATCTAGAAAAGGTAATTGTTTGTCGTTCTCCCATTCATATTTAAATTTAATAGAGGGAACAAGATTATTTAATGACTGAAAGAAAGTGTCAAAGTTGTTCCAGTGGTTAGGCCAAAATGAGAAAATATCATCTACATAACGAAACCAAATTAGATTCCTGGGACATATTGTTTGCAACAATTCCGACTCATAATACTCCATATATAATGTACTCAGTATTGGGGATAAAGGGGACCCCATTCCCATACCAAAACGTTGCAAATAAAATTCTTCACCGAAGGAGAAGGCATTATTGGTGACACAGAGTTTTATCAGTTCTAAAAATACAGATGTGGGCATGCCTAGTTCTACGTTACATGTTGGCAATTTTCTATCTAAAAAACTAAGTACATCATCAATGGGAACTTTCGTAAACAAGGACTCAACATCAAAACTTATCATTCTTCCCCGTTTTAAATCTAAGGACATAACTTTGTTAATAAAGTCACAGGAATTAGTGATGTGCGAGCCTGAAAATTTACCAACTAATGGGGATAATTTATCTGCAAGAAATTTAGATAACCTGTAACTAAAGGAACCCCTGTGTGAAATAATGGGACGGAGTGGTATATTAATCTTATGGGTTTTGGGTAGGCCGTAAATGTGGGGGAGTTTGGGGTTAATCTGTAGAAATCTTTTAGGATCAATCGCCGGGACATCTTTTAATAAGTTCCTGATGGTTTTGTAGCCCACATTTGCTGGATCCGGAAAATTCAAAGATTTGGAACATTTTTAAGGATTTAAAATATCCTGAGTGGTTTATCAGAAAGGCGTATTTTAAAGCCAGAAAATCTTTTTATGCCCCTCGGGAACCTTCAGTTAACCAAAAACAGTATGTGAGTTTGCCTTACATTGCCGGCTTAGAAAGAGTAAAACCGTTGACGAAAGAATTTAAGTTTGCTTTGGCGTTCAAATATTCGTCTACCGTGAAAAGTAAATTGGTTAGGAATAACGTTGCAAAAGAGGAACAAGCCTGTGTCTACAGCATTCCCTGTAAAAGTTGTGATTTAGTATACGTGGGAGAAACTGGAAGAAATATTGAAACCCGTATCAAAGAACACAAATATGCCTTCAGAAGTTGTAATACTAATAATGCCATTTTTTATCACGCTAGCCAAAATAATCATGCTATAGATTGGGAATCAAGTAAGGTACTTTATAAATGTAATAATTATGTCAAAAGAAAAATAATAGAATCTGTGTGTATAGAAAAAGTAGATAATTTTAATTTGTGCGAAGGTACTTATAAGTTAGACCCTTTAATGAGATTCTTGGTCAATAAATCCCTTACGGAGTCGTGGGAACGTGTTCGAACCTAAGTGTGAATTTCTTAAATGTCTCTGGATTGGAATGTTTCCTTACTCGCTTTTAGTAAATGTAATAATGGAAGTAATTAATGTGGAAATAAATATATGCAGTAATTATGTCAAACATTAGGATCTGTATGTATAGAACAAGAAGATATTTTTAATTTGTGGAAATGTAGTTATAAGCTGACCCTGTAATAAAATGCCCTTCTGGTTTCGGGAGAACGATATCTAACCTAGGTGCGAATTTCTCAATGGTCTCTGGATTATTAATCGCCTTTTTTCATTCGTTTTTCGGTTTATAATTTCTGTATAATAAACAACAATGTAATAACCAATGTAATAATAAATTTATAATTTCTGTAATTAATAATTATGCAATATTAAATGTAATAAATTTAATTATAAATGTAATAATTATGTAAAAATAATAGAATCTGTATGTTTAGAACAGGAAGATAGTTTTAAAATTTGTGCGAATGTACTTAATGAAAATGCCCCTCCTGTCTCGAGAGAATGGAATCCAACCTAGGTGCGAATTTCTTAACGGTCGATCCCTGAACTGTTTTTCCCTCTTGTTTTGTTTCATTTGTGTTTCTGTATCCACCCGAGGAGGATGCCAGTGGGCGTCGAAACTGTCGTGGAAATAAACTCTGTCTATTAGAGTGGGTTTTTATTCTCATACCCTGTATAACGTTCGCAATATTATCTTTGATATACAACATAACACCGCCTCCTCGCCTACCTATTCTGTTTTAAACAAAAAGTCTATAATCTCCAATTTGATAGTCCCCTACAAAGTCACATGTTTCAGTGCTACGCCACGATTCATTTATCGCAATTAAATCATAGTCTTTATAAGCAATTAAAGAAAAAAATTCGTTTATTTTATTTCGTAAGCTACGAGCATTTAAAGATAGAACCTTCAAATTGTTTGTAATTGCGACACCTTCGCGAGCGCAGGGGAAATTTGTGGAATTTACGCTGGGACCGTTCGAGTTACTGCAGCCTGAGAAGAAGAGACAGTATTATGAAATAGTCTTCATAAACGCCCAGCTCCAACGTCATTAAAATGAAGTCCATCTCCGAGGAACAAGTCCCTCCTGCCGTAGAAACTGTTCCAAAAATTCACAAAATGCACTCCTTCCTGTTGGCAAAGAGACTTTAGGTTATTTATTGTTAATATAGCTCGCCTTGCTGTAGAAATCGTTACGTTGGATAATTCGAAGAAGTATACCTGTTAAAACAATCTTATTAGTTTTTTCATTTAGTCGTTCTAGTAAGTCCCTGTACCTAGCCAGCAGTTCTTCCGATCTAGAATTTAAAACGTTATTAGTACAGAAATGAATAACATACGTTGTGTCCTCTGAGATACCGTCTGTAAAATGGTCAACACTATTAGTTATGTCCTGCACCCTTGCACCAGCGTAGCAGTAACGGCGCCTACGACGAGGGTTTCTCTTACAAAATTCCTCGAGCTGCCCTCGAACAATGGAATCGCCAACGAGTCGTATTTCCGGTTCATCAGCATCTTCGAAACCTAAAACAGAAAACTTATTTTTTTTATTACTGGTAGACAAGTCTTAGTTTTCCTCAATGGGGCTCCATTACGCACTCGAACGAAGGGTTGGGAACAAGGGGAAGAGAGATGGCTATTAGTACCACCTGCAAACTAACTGTTCATTATTATTAGCCATTGTACACGCGTAAGCGGCAAATTTCCAGTCAAAGCGACTGCAAGTACTTGACGGGGGTGCCATGCTCTTATTTACTTATATATATATATATATATTATGTAAAGTGATCAGTCTTTCCTTGTGAACAGACGTGTTTTATCGAGTGTCCAGTGTTACCAATTGAATAAGTGGTTTTCGTTGAAGTGTCTTTAAAAAAATAGTGTTTGATGCATTCTTAACTAAATTACTTCGTGTTACTAATCATTCATTAAAGAAAATATTTTATATATTGACTTTATTCATTACTATATAATTTGATTAAACCAAGGCTAGTGCACGTGGCTTGCCTTGTTTGTTTCCCGAATGTATTACTAAACGAGATTTCATAAGGTTGAAATTCCCTTATTTGCCTTTTTTTCAAATCTAAAAGAAAACGAGTTATCATAAGGTTCATTTTTTCTTCCTTCGGGGATCAAGTAGACTGTGGTCACCCACCGTGGGAAAAAGGAAAAACGGAGGGAAAAAAGTCGGTCGAATAGGGGACAGATAAGTTTTAGTAATCCTTTTTCTTTTACAGATCTTCCGTCGGTAGCTTAATTAAGTATATATTCATTTAGTATAAATTTGTGTTACAAGAACCTGTTTCTGCGTTTCAAGAACATATTTGCTGGTTTGGGCAGGTGACGGAACAATACGCACGCGGTAGACCTACCTTGTAATTTATTAATTTTACAAACGCTCGTTTTTTGTTTTTTAATCAATTAAGAGCATGGCATCCCCGTCAAGTACTTCCAGTCGCTGTGAAGTGAAATTTGCTGCTAACGCGTTTACAATGGCGAAGAATAATGAACAGTTAGTTTGCAGGTGGTACTCAAGCATGGAAGTCCTGAGGAACGAGTTAGAACGTGAGAGGTAGGCGAGAGTGAGGCTTGAAGAAAGCGTTATGCTCCTGACGGCAAAATTAGAATCCCTTGAGACTCCAGGTTCGACCGCTCCTGCCTCAGTTTCTACTAATAATATAAATAGCACTAATAGCCCTCTCTCTTACCCTAGTTCCCAACCCTTCGTTCGAGTGCGTAATGGAGCACCATTGAGAAAACCTAAGACTTGTCTACCAGTAATAAACAATAAGTTTTCTGTTTTAGGTTTTGAAGATGCTGTTGAACCGGAAATACGACTCATTGTCGATTCCATTGTTCGAAGGCAGCTAGAAGAATTCTGTGTGAGAAATCCTCGTCGTAGGCGCCGTTACTGCTACCCTGGTGCAAGGGTGGAGGATATAACTAATAGTGTTGACCAATTTACAGATGGTACCTCCGAGGACACAACGTATGTTATTCATGTCGGTACTAATAACGTTTTAAATTCTAGATCGGAAGAACTGCTGGCTAGGTACAGGGACTTATTAGAGCGACTAAAGGAAAAAACTAAGATTGTTTTAACAGGTATACTTCCTCAAATTATCCAACATAGCGATTTCTACAGCAAGGCGACCTATATCAACAATAACCTAGTCTCTCTGCCAACAGGAAGGAGTGCATTTTGCAAATTTTTGGAACAGTTTCTACGGCAGGAGGGACTTGTTCCTCAGAGATGGACTTCATCTTAATGTCATTGGAGCTGCGCGTTTAGAAAGACTATTTCATAATACTGTCTCTTCTTTTCAGGCTGCCGTAACTCTAACAGTCTCAGTGTAATTTCCACAAATTTTCCCTGCGCTCGCGAAGGTGTCGCAATTACAAACAATTTGAAGGTTCTATCCTTAAATGTTCGTAGCCTACGAAATAAAATAAACGAATTTGTTTCTTTAATTGCTTGTAATGACTATGATTTAATTGCGATAAATGAATCGTGGCTTATCAACACGTGACTTTGTACGGGAGTATAAAATTAAAGGTTATAGACTTTTTGTTTAAAACAGAATAGGTAGGCGAGGCGGCGGTGCTATGTTGTACATGAAAGATAATATTGTGAACGTTACAGAAGTAAACCACACAATTCCAGAACCGATAGATTCGATTATAGCAGAACTTAAACTGAACGATTTCAAACTTGTTCTTGCGGTTATATATAGGCCCCCAAATCAAACAGCTGATAAGGACAAAGCGTTATATCGTGAACTAAAGAGAATAATAGGTAGTGAGCAGGCTTTAGTTATGGGTGACTTTAATTGTGCCAACGTGAATTACGATACAATGCAGGGAGACGCGGAAGGTAATCGTTTAGTTAATTTTCTCGAGGATAGCCTTCTTATTCAAAAGGATGGGAAACCTACAAGGTAGGTTGGACAATATTTTAGATTTAGTAATAACTACGGATGATAGGCTAATCACTGATCTTCAAGTAATAGAACCGTTAAGCAATACCGATCACAACATGGTACAGTTTGTCCTCTCATTAAGTCACTCGAAACCAGCTAACTCGACTAAAATTCCTAACTTCTAGCTCGGAAACTTTTGTAAATTTCGAAATAAATTGTTACACGTCAATTGGGAAAACGTAATGGGGATCTCCAACACAAAACTAATGTAGGAATCGTTTGAAACAGTATTTAGGACTATAAATGAGGAAAGTGTATCGTACAAAATTAAGCGTGCGAAAGTAAACAAGCCCATGTGGTTTACTTTTAAAGAAGGAGACATTATATAGAGTAGGGATAGGGCTTATAGGCTACATAAGTGCGATAAAGACAATTTGTGGTTATAAAACAAATACATATCTCTAAGGCGTGAAGCAAAATGTGTAATAAAAAAGTCCAAGCGCGAATTTGAAATCTCCATAGCTCGTGACGGTAAAGAAAACCCCAAGCGATTCTTTCAATACATCAAATATAGAAATCCAGTAAAACGTTTCTTGGGGCCGTTGAAAAATGCTAACGGAGAGCTAGTTTCTGAAAAGAAGGAAATGGCTACCTTGTTAAACGAATTTTTTACGTCACTTTTTACTATAGAAGATGTAACGAATATCCCTACGGTGATAGACATAATACCTTTTGATAATGGTAATATTTTTGATAATATTGTGGTTAGTGAAGGGGAAGTAATGCGCTATATTGATAAAATGAAAATGCGTAAATCACCGGGGCCGGATTCCATATATCCCATACAACTAAAAGAATTAAAAGATAGCATTGTTGTGCCGCTAACAAAGATTTTTAATGCGTCTATTTCTGAGGGGTGCGTACCAGATAATTTCAAATTAGCAAACGTAACACCTACCTTTAAGAAAGGTGCGGCGAGAAATTATAGGCCAATCAGCTTAACGTCTGTTATAGGTAAGCTAGTGGAATCAATAATTCACAGGTCTACAAATTTTGAAAAAGTTTGTGCTTCGGAGATAAAATGTGTTTCCTATTATGGATCTTGGGTGCTGAAAACGAATATGACAAAAACAGTCGATTGGCTACAGTTTCCAAGAAAATTTAAGTTGCACATTTTGCGTATATGTATACCATATATTAGTAACATACCTGTATAATGCAGTCACTTATATTGATTCAACCCGTCGCTTCTTTGCTTGTCTCTTGTATTCAACTTTTGGAGCATCTCTTGTTATTGTCCAGCAGTAGTCTGTTGACAATGATGGACTCCATTTCCCCTGGTAGCTTTTCTCCATCGCTGAGGTATACTGGTGGAAACGTTCAACATGTTCATCGCTGACTGCTCCGCAGTTGGTTGGAAAAAATTCCTGGTGCGAATGGAAGAAATGTATCTTTAAAGAAATATTGCAACCCATTTTTTGATAGGACAACACAGGTTTTCCACCAGCTCCCTGTAATTGTCAGGTTTGGTATTTCCGAGAAAATTGGTTGCTACTAACCGGAAAGCATTCCACGCTTTCTTCTCCTCACCAGCTAGGATACGGTCGAACTCCTCATCTCTAAGAAGCTCGCGGATCTGTGGACCAACAACTACACCCTCCTTGATTTTTCCTTCACTGAGCTTTGGGAATTTACCACCGAGGTACTTAAAAGCTGCCCCCGATTTATCCATAGCCTTAACAAAATTTTTCATGAAGCCCAGTTTGATGTGTAAGGGTGGTAACAAAATCTTGCTCGATTCTACAAGTGGAGGATACTGAACTTTTTTATTCCAGGTTCCAATGAGTGTCGGAGTGGCCAATCCTTCCTTATGTAATGAGAAGTCCTAGCCCGACTATCCCATTCACACAGAACACAGCAATACTTAGTGTAGCCCGGCTGCAGTCCAAGCACGATAGCAACAACTTTCAAATCACCACAAACCTGCCACTGATGTTTGTCATAGTTTATGCAGTTCAAAAGTCGCTTTATGTTGTCATGTTTCCTTCATGTGGACTACATGACCAACTAGAATTTATGGCAATACGTTGCCAACATGCAACAAAACAGCTTTTAGATTCAACTTCGATGAATCAATGAACAGTCTCCACTCATCAGGATTGTGAATAATGTTGAGAGCTGCTATCAGACCATCGATGTCTTTGTCGTTGCGAGCTACAAGGTCACCTTCCATGATGAAGAATGGGACAAAATCTTTTTGACGGTCACGAAACTTACACACTCTAACATTTTCTGCGAGGAGATTTCACTGCTGCAATCTGGAGCCCAACAGCTCTGTCTTACTCTTTGGCAATTCTAAATCTCTGATAAGGTCGTTTAATTCATTCTGATTTATCATGGGCGGTTTAGAAGATGTCAAGTTATAAACAAATTCAGGGTCTTGTGACGTTGAAGGCTCACAAGTTTCACAGGTTCCTTCATTCTCCTCGTCCTCTGACTCCAGGGAGAATGAGTGTGTGGGCTCAGGAACGGGTAGTCCTTCGCCGTGAGGTACCGGGCGTATAGCAGAGGGTATATTCCGATATTGTAAAATCCACTTTTTCTTCTTGCAAATACCTTTCTTGACTGGAGGCACCATGCAGAAGTAACAATTGCTGATATGATCTGTTGGTTCCCTCCACACCATTGGCACTGCAAAAGCATAGATTTCCTTTTCTGATTGAACCACTGGCGAAGTTTGTTGCACAAGTATTGCAGGATATGTGTGGGGCTAGCCCTGTTCAAAAATCAACTTTTTCGTATTTTCATAGGTTTCTGTACTTTTTCCCATGCTTTTTGACCTGAAAAGGCCGAAAATCACAACTATTTTGACCTAGGTTGTTGGGAAGCATTGCCGCATGGAGCTTTAAATTTTCTGCCTTGAAATCGGCCAAAAGCACCAGTTCCGGGGTCCCTTGAATCATGTTTTGCACTATAACTTTTTATCTAAACAAGATAGAGCAACAAAATAGGCACCAAATTAAAGTGTTTTTAATCCTCTTTCTAACTTATACAATTATGATAGTCTTGGAACAAGAAATGGCACATTGGTACATACAAAGATTTCAGAAATATCACAAAATTCGTTTTCTCACTCTCAAGGCAGACAAGGCGCCTCATTCATGACACAAATTTGAGATTAACATTTTGTCACAAGTCTAATCGATCAAGAAGTGAAAGCATTACATGATGATTAATTTCATAATGACATTTACACAGTCAGTTGTTGAGAGTTTGTTTCTTGAAGCTGTCAAAGCGGCGTCTGTTGAACTCCACAGCTTGAAGGAGATAGTCCCTTTGCTTGGCATCTGTTGTTATGACATTTGCAAAGTCGCTCATCATCTTGACACCACGTTCAGCAATGTCATTCACCGCTTTCAGATTCTTAACATAGTCCAACGCTTTTCTGTAGTCCTCATTCTGTGGCCAAGACGTGACAGGTTCCAGAAGCCACTCGGATCCAATGTTCAGTGTGTCCAGCAGGAAATGTGATTCTGGGCCAATGAGATCAACCAGGGTGGTCTTAGCTGTGACTCTCTGGAATAGAGGCTTTCCTGTTCTGAAGCTGTCTGGCTTCTCAGTGGCATGTAACTGGGCAGCAATGTCGTGCTTCAATGTGTCACTCAATCTACTGCTGAACAGGGCAAATGGCATGACTTCCTGCGTCAGGTACCATTTGTGGTTTTCCATCTTATTAAGTACTGCATCAGCAAGCTCTGGGTCAGTTTTCTTTTACTTCAACATGTCCTGGATTAGACTTAGATCATTCACGGGAGCATCTGCAGCAGACATTGACATCATCCATACAGGAGTGTAGAACAGCGCAAGGAAGGTGTTGAGTCTTTCCAGCTTTGATACAGTGTCTTCGTCGTACTCAAGTTGATCTGCAAACATCAGCATTTTCATGGAGTACAGGTTTCTGGCCATCCATCTGGCCTGATGAATGGCGCCTGGTCGACTCCAGTGAATACCTCGAGGAGGCGTTCCTCCAAGAACAATGACTGTCAGTTCAGCCATTTCCCTGTAGTCGGCTCTTGGAAGCCTTTCTGCTGTTAGAATGTCTTGGAGTATTTCTTCACTGTTCTTCTTCTTTTCCTTCAGCCATTTGCTGTTGATAGCCAGCATCTTTGGGTTTTCCTTGGACAAGTCCGTCCAAACATCCTTCAGATGCTCAAACCAGGGATTATCTGGCCCCTTCACCTTCCCAAACAGCTTCTCCCAAACTGCTCCTACTAGGATTTCCAGGATGTGATGTCGACAGGCCAGATAAAACACATTTTTGTTCAGCATTTTCTCTAGCAGTTTGGCAGCTCCTCTGTGAACTCCACTGTTACTGGATGTAGTGTCAAAAACAAGGGCAGTAACATTATCCGTAAGTTCCCATGTCTCCAGTAAATCCATTGAAGCCTCAGCCTGAGCTGTGCCAGAAGAATTGTCGATGACAGGTACTCCCAATAACTTTCCTTCAGTGTATGAAGGTGGACCAGACACTAGCACAGCTAAAGTCTCTGAGGTACTTCCAGGTTCACTGCCCAAGACATCTTTGAGCAACTTTCCATCCCAGTGTAAGGCAGCGTACTGTGGGGGGTTTTCACAAAACTTGGACATGTGACTCTGGCTGATATTATACCTGGACAGCATTCTGTTGCGACGTGTTGTTGAGGTTGAGATGACGAAGTTATCCAGATCAGCCCCTCCAGCTTTCAAGGTGGCAGAAACCATGGCAGTAATTTGATTGTCTGATAAACCAAGACGATCAGCTGTATTGCAGATGACATCACATTCCATGACCTTCCTTGGAAACGTCAAAGTCACACTAGTCACAGTGTCTTGATGGTGAGAACATCCAGGACGAGGCTGATGGTAATCCATGTCCTCTGTGTTAGCGTCGTTGTCAGTTGAGTCACCCCAGGTAACGTCATCCACATGAACAACTACCTCTTGTTCTGCTGCAGCTGTAAAATAGTACAACATGTTAAGACAGTAATTGTTAAGTACATGCTAAATATCGCAATGGAGTAAAACTTAAAACTTTTTGTAACGTTCAAAGTAATTAGTTTTACCTTGTTCTTGTCTATGCTGCAGTCTTTCATTCCTCGCTGCTTGCTGCAGGGATCTTGTCTCAAAAATCTTGTCATGACCAGACATATGACCTTTCCTCTCAGTCTTTTGGTCTTCGTAGAACCTGATATCCTCATCTTTCTTCTCTCTGGATAACAGTCTGTTGTTCTGTATTTCCTGGATTGCATCTGGAGCTCCTATATCGAACAGGCTGTCTAATTCCAGCACAAATGCTCCTCTTTTTCCTCCAGGGTTACTTGCTCTTCCTTTGCTTTTCACCAGAGCACGATGTTTCTCATGTAGTTTCATGAAGAGCTTCATTGCGTTGTACTTGGTCATTGTCTTGATCCTAGCCATCTGCCAGAATGGGATGATAGATTCAACTGTTTCATATGCAAGGTCTTGAATCATGGGCCTCCCTGCATTTTCCGGTAAATTCTGAAGATTAAGGAAATACTGGAACGCCTGTCTGTTGGTGGGAAGCTGGGAACCACTGATAAAAGCTGAAGGGTATCCAACCAGGAATGTTTCAGTGAGAGATCTGGTAGATGGCCCAGTTGACACCTGCCTGTGGACAGTACGTGGAGGTTCTGAGATATCAACTGTGCGCCCACGGAGCTCCCTCAGCTCCTTGCTTAATGCCATTGTGAAGTTGTAACTTGTAGATGGTTTTCTAGATTCTGATTGAGTTTCTGTTGTTTCCTGAAAAATGATAGATAATTATTATTATTATTATTATTATTATTAATTATTATTTATTTATTATTATTATTATTATTATTATTATTATTATTATTAATTATTATTTATTTATTATTATTATTATTATTATTATTATTCTTATTATTTATTAATTTTATGCTCTTTCATTTGATACCTAATTTGTTGCTCTATCTTGTTTAGATCAAAAGTTAAAGTGCAAAACATAATTCAAGGGACCCCGGAATTGGCGCTTTGGCCGATTTCAAGGCAGAAAATTTAAAGCTCCATGCGGCAATGCTTCCCAACATCCTAGGTCAAAATAGTTGTGATTTTCGGCTTTTTCAGGTCAAAATGCATCGGAAAATGTACAGAAACCTATGAAAATAAGAAAAAGTTGATTTTTGAACAGGCCTAGACTGTGGGGCCCAGTTCTTGTCCTGATCTCCAAACTTACAGCCAAAATAAAGGTGATAGGCTTTCCTAATCATGGTGGTTATAGCACGCCTTTGTGATGCAAAAGTCAATTCTCCACAAACATAACAGAAATTATCTACACTGTTCACGCAATTACGAGGCATCTTTGTTCAAATTAGGCTGAAAAAAATTCAGTTTCAAAAGCAAACACTAAAAAGAGTTTGACAAGGGTGCACTGTATGACTTCCGCGAATGAACTGATGCTGTGGCGTAATATGTAGACGCCTCTGACACATCGATGCCGTGACTCTACTGCGCATGCGCGTAGTTATATTTTTTTTATTTTAATAAATTAAATTAATGTAATTACATTGCATTTTAAAAATTTTAAATTAGGTAAGGTTAAGTTAGGTTAGTATTCCATTTATATTAATATCAAAAACATTATGGGAAGCAATATGTTAAAATGATCCAATCTATTTCTTAATAAATAATTTAAAAATACATAATGTAATAGATAAATTTAAAATTACATTGTATTGTATATATTTACATCAATTTATTAAAATAAAAAAATATAACTACGCGCATGCGCAGTAGATCAATGCGTCGATGTGTCACAGGCGTCTACATATTACGCGACAGATGCAGTCCAGTTAGTAGGGTGAAGGGTTGCCTGATATATTTATAAATCGAGCCAATTGGCAATTTTAGGCATCATTTTCGTATTCAGTGACCCAAAATTAGTAAAGACTGACGACTTTTATTTCCAAAGCATTTGGCTGTAGACCAGTGTAATTAGGGATCGTACAGTCGAACACTTAGAATTGCATAACTTACTTAGAAATACGCAGCACGGTTTTAGGCGAAACAAAACTTCCTTAACTAATCTCTTAGAATTTTTTCAAAGCGTAGTTGAAGTTTACGATAGTCATCGGGCGGTTGATGCAGTGTATTTAGACTTTCAAAGAGCGTTTGACACCGCACCTCAAAAAAGACTCATTGAAAAAATTAAGGCTCATGGAATCAGGGGTGTAGTAATAAATTGGATAGAAGAGTAGTTGCGAGGTAGGAAACAGAGGGTGGTCGTTGATGGAGCTAATTTAGCGAGTGGCGTTCCTCAGGGTTCTGTATTGGGCCCCTTGCTTTTTCTTATATATATTAACGATTTAGATGTCGGCCTATTCAGTACAGTTTCAAAGTTTGCGGATGACACGAAGCTGTGTGGTAGGGCGATTAATGACGAACATAGACTTAAATCCAGGAAGATCTGAATAAAATCGTTGATTGGTCAGTCACATGGCAAATGAGATTTAACGTCGATAAGTGCAAAATTTTACATATAGGTTCGCGTAACGGTAATTTTGCGTATATTATGTCAGGGAAGGAGTTAAGCGTAGAGCAGGAAAAAGATTCAGGAGTTTTAGTCACTGGTGATTTAAAAGTAGCGAAACAAAGTACAGCAGCGGTCAATAAACGAACAAAGTGTTAGGTTTTATAGATCGGAATTTTGAGTACAGATCGAGCGATATTATAGTTCCTCTTTATAAATCATTAGTTAGGCCCCATTTGGAGTACGCAATCTAATTTTGAAATCTGCATATGCGAAAAGATATAGACAAAATTGAAAGAGTTCAAAGACGAGCAACTAAGATGATTCCGTTGCTTAGGTCAAATTTGTACGAGGATAGGCTTAAGGAGTTAAAATTGACTGCACTCGAGACTAGGAATCTAAGGGGTGATCTAATCCAGGTTTTCAAAATTATGAATGGTTTCGATAACGTAGATAGGGACAGCTTTTCCGAAATATCTCAATATAATAGGACTAGAAATAACGGGTGTAAGTTGACAAGTAGAAGGTTCGAGATAGCAGTTGCCGGTAGAAGTAATTAGTAGTACGTTTATAAAATTGTTTAAAAATCGATTAGACGCTTATGTTGATAGATTGGATATAGTTTAAGGTAGTAAAATTAAGGGCTTGTGGATTGGAACCCAAGTAAAAATTGTACGTCCCCTCCACCACCACGGAGGACATGTACAATACACAATTACGAACACAGTTAGGTAGACCAGCCATGAGTGGATGCTAGGGTCTTTGTTGGTCTGAAACATTATAACATTATTTATATTATACTTGGCGGGTTACCCGGTGGGTTTTAACCGCCAAGTACAATAGGATACTCATTTGCAGTCCTGCGGGGAAATATAGAGTGCGCTGACCTCCCTGTCACTTACGGAATCCGGGAACTTCCTTAGCCCTTGTTTCACTCGTCGAGTTTAGATTAATTATGATGGGAATAACTGAGAGTCATCTTTAATTTTAGGCTTTTAAGGAAGTTAAAATAAGTGGATTACGGGCGAGAGTTTATAATAAATGGTTAACTTTTTAGTTCACAAGGTCATATTTAGATTAAGTTTACCGGGCTTTATTTGAGTTATTTTGAAGCTTAGACGTAACAATTAAGGTCACGTAGAAATAAACGAACTTAGTCTGCTGGCGTTTCCTTCAGTCAGATCATCAATACCGATTTTCCGATACGAAGCTCGTTCCCTAATTAAGGTAGGTGAAATTTACACTTCACAAAGGGGTAAGTTACGTTAATTGAAGGTCAGACGGCCTTCTTCTTGAAAGCAACCTCTGTGCTTCGTTGTAGGTCCGCTGTAAAGCAAGTTAATGACATACGGGCAACTCGCTCCTTGTCGCCCGCGATGAAATGAAGAACGATTTCCTTCTAAGACTTACTACCCTTAAGCCCGTTCTAAAATCGTCTTAGAGCAAAACTAATGCAAACGAGGTAACTCGCACCCTCCTTACCCACGGAGACCCTGGTGAGTTGAGCTCTACCCAAAGTCTGGCTGAGAGCTACTCCGAATCTAGAGTCTGTCCTTCACTGGCTGGACCCCTCGTTTTATAGGAAGGAATCCACTCTCACATACGTCAGAGTGGTGAGTCACCGTGAGACAAAGAGAATTTGTGATTCCCACAGTCAAGGGTTTCGAAACGGATGTGAGATATTAGCTCGGAAGGTACAAGGGCAATTATCAAGCGCGAGATGTCGCAAAAGTGCATCTGAGCGCTTTTAATTGGAAAGGCTGACTGTTTTAACATTATAATTGATATTTTTCCATGTTTCGGGCAATTACTTAGGGGCGTAGGAAAGATTAGGCTACTTCTCACGTCAATCATCAAGATATAGGCGAGCACCTGCTCTTGTAGAAGATTCAAGAATAGGGGCGTACTTGTGTATAACATTCATCGTAATTATTTCAGTTTTAATTAATATTTCGTATGACGGTCGTCCCGTATAACAGTTCGTCCGTTCTTTAAAAAAAAAAGAAAAAACTTAGGGTTTCGCGTCATATCGGAAAATTTTTATCCCGAAAGTCGTGAAAAATACGCGAACTACTAATATAAATACTGAGATCACATCCAAGTTTTATAGAAATCTCATTATAGGAGTAAAACTCCAAGAATCGAAATTATCTATAGAAATGCTAACAGCGTATACAATTCAGTGTTTTGAAAATCGAATTAGCAATTAGGAAAAAAATATTTAAAAGATCTTCCTTAAGGAAAGTAATCTTATATTGAATTAAATTTACTGATTGAATTATTAGTTAGTTTCGAATAAGAGAAATTATACTGACATGATCTCAGTTTACACCGGACGTTACTCAAGTGACGTCAAACATTTTCAGTTTAGAATTACTGCAGCAGACGAAAACAATGGTAATTATTGAATATGCGCTAAGTGCTTTATTTACATTATTTAAGGTGAACTGCAAAATAAATCGGAACAAAGGCAAATTCATCTAAAAATTAGAATTAAAATTAAAATTAAAGTTCAGTACATGCAATAAATCAAACTTATTAAGTTAACAAATGAATCGATTACGATTTTAATATAAATCTCTAATCAAATTTAAATTGAAATTTATTTGAAAATCAAATTTCATGTTAAATCAGAATAAATGTAACTGAAAAGTCAATGAATACAATAAATCAAGATAAGTTAAAATTATAAATAAATCAAGTATGATCATAATATGGGTCATCAAACAATATAAATTTAGATTTATCATACAAATTATATTTCATCAAAGAATAAAACAATGAATTTAGAGTTAATCATTTAAAATAAAAAATCGTCTTACTTTAAACTCAAAAACCGATACTTAAATTTAAAACAGCAATAATATAAAAATTAATTATTCGTTTATAGATTAGCATAAAAATTAAAAATCAGCTAATTTTAAAATCAAAAGCAGTAATAGAATCAAAATTGCAATAATATAAAAACATCAACTGATTTAAATAGGAGTTCTCTCTTTACACATTTTCCTTTTTCGTTATAAAATGAAGGAAAGATTTAATTAAAAAATTTGAGATATATATTTAAGGCATCTTGAAGTTTAGGATCTATAGCATAGTGGTAGAATTTCGAAACGTTAGATAAATGGGAAAATTGAAAATTCTTAGAGGGCTTTTTCGTTCGAAAAAAATAGTATGTGAAAACCTTTTAGGGGAATGAATATGACACTCTGAATCTTTTCGTCCGTTACTCTCTTAATTGTCAGAATTTCATAAAATTATACAAAAGAAACGACGTATTCGGAACAATAGAAGAGAATTAGGTTAATATTCGTCTTTTAACCCGCTCACGCGCGGTTAAAACAGTACAATATATTGGATTGCCATTCAAAACTGAGTAAGAAAATATATATCTTATGTTGTGCAAATTTGTTCAAATGTACTTTTTTTAATAAAATATATGTCGTGTTTTGGCTATAATGTACTTTTTTCATAAAATATTTTTCCTGATTAGGCTATTTTTTCGCTACTCTGCGACTTAATTAGTTGGTTGGGTTTTGTTCTGGTTATATTTTTTCTAATTGGATTCACTTTAGTGGTGTTTGTGATAGAATTATGACGTGCCATTCGTGTGATTTTGGCTTTGAGAACTTGATTCGTCATGTGCCCTAGATGAAGACAAAGGATTGGATGTTTTTATCAATTACGGCGTTATTCTCTCATCCTTAACTTGCCCGAAATGTGACAGTGAGTGCCTAATACGAAAAGATCAGAAGATATTTAAAAGGTGAAATAACCAATATTAACCTGTTAGATAAATTGAATGCCCGGTTAGTTCAACTGAAGGCCCGGTTAGGTCAACTGAAGGCCAGGTTAGGTCAACTGAAGGCCAGGTTAGGTCAACTGAAGGCCCCGTTAGGTTAATTGAATGCCCGGTTAGGTCAACTGTACACCCTTGATGATTGTTTAGGTTAAGTCGCAATATTTTTGTTAGTTTAAATGAAAATGATGGGAGCAAACTTTTCTGGTTAATTTTGAGGTGTTTTGTATGAAACTGCCATCCATTTCCTGTGCAAATGCGTAGTTTTCGAGATGACGATATCTCAAAAACTACGCATTTGCACAGGAAACGGATGGCAGATTCGTGCAAAACACCTCAAAATTGACCAGTAAAGTTTGTTCTCATCATAAAAACAGACTGGGTGTAAGAACGAATAATTACCGAGAATTACTTTAATTAATGTCAGCATGATTGATTAATTGGGAAAATGGGATTTAGTGAATTTGGTTGCTAGGATGGGTAACAAATAATTACAGAAGGGGAATGGGCTTCTTTAACGTTCCGCATTCTCTCACTATACGTTTTCCTTGAATTCAAAGACAAAGACCAAAATATACCGTTGTTCCTTGGTTTACACATATAGAAAATGTATAGGAAAATTCACACGTAAAACATAAATGTTTAGATAACGAAAATACCTTGAAAATAAAACGAGAAGAATATAAAACAAACTTTCTCGGACGTGTTAGTAGGTACCTTTTAACACTAGAAAAGGACACATTACGTTTGTCAATTTTGGGAGGTATATGAAGAGCTTTCAGAACCTGCCGGTTCATAAAAAAAATTGTATCGCATCATTGAACGTTGAAATACAGTCAATATTACTGCCATATGAGGGGTAAGAAATAAGGTTACAATACAATATAAATATAGCTGTGTAGTTTACGAAGAATTTGAAACTAGGCGGGTTTACATAAATTTAAAGTATAATTTCATCTGGTTTCTGACTTGGAGAAAGGAAAGCTAATTTCTCACGGGTTTTTAACGTAATTTTGATTTCAGAATTTATTTTAAGTTTATTTAATAAAAGGTTCGGGTAACTAAAGAAATTCCGTTCTGATTTAAAAAACAATTTATAAGGGATACTGTCCTAAAGAGAGATTGAACGTTATGATATTCTTAATTTATGAAATTTCAAATTATTTTAAGAGAAGAATAGTAGGAAAAGAAATTCATAGTAATAAGAGGAATGACAATGAGATGGAAAAAGGACTTAAAAAGTAATTTATTGCTATGTAGGAACTCGAATGTTTAATTAGGACTCTTAAGTCCTTTCAAAAGTTTACGGTGGATTTCGAATACTCACAGAATCTTTTAATAGCTACCTACGTTACATACATAGCAGTGAGTTCATCTATAAGTAGAGAGTGTAAGCCTCTTAATTTATTTTAGATAGTCTTAAAGGATTACAGTTAGTGGATTATAAGGGAAGAGAGTTCCTTAAAGAGCATCTTCGTTCCATCTCTGTTTGGTAGTAGAAAGTTGAAAATTTACTTCTCTTTAGGGTTAACTTAATTATTTACTGGGGAAGAGTCCACTTGGAAATTGACTCGTTTGGCGGGAAATTAATAAAACGAAAATTGAGTCCTGTTTGTATGCATAAAAAGCAAAAGGTTTGAAAATAAATACATAGTGAAACTAACATACTATACAATTATCCATTCTCAAACAACTGTCTTTCTTAAGGAAAATATTAAGGTGTGTCATAACATTATTTCGTGGCTTACATTATAACACAAGACTTACAATTTTATCGTAATATGCGTAATTTCGTAAGAAAGAATAGCCGAGGAAAAGAAATACAAAGTGTGAGAACAATATTTTGGTTCAGAATGCAATGCTTTATTAAGGGTTCTCCATGGAGCCCTTTTCCAAAATAATGTACACATCAGTAGAAATAATGCGTGTTCCTGGTGTTCACAATCTTTCGCAGAACTTAAATGGTTTTCGAAAAAATTCTAATTTTCATTACCGAATCACTCTTTAAAGGTGAAGACATTTATTACCTTAATTTACATTGGCTTCTTCAATATTAATGCCTCTCTCTGTTATGCGGTTAGGTACATTCTTTAGGGGAAACTTTAATGTTTTATCCGTCTCAATTAAATTAGAGCGAAACTTTACGCCGAGTAAGTGTATATAAAAGCTTAAGGTTTTACGTTACACCGAGTGATTTTATACTAAAGGGTTTTATGTAATAGAACATTGCATAATGTTTTTCGATAATAAGAAATATTATATTTGGAAGTTTCAATTTAATATTTATGAGTACTTAGAGTTCAGTTATTATGAAATAATTATAGTCGTAAACATATTTAAGCGAAAAACATCTTGTATCAACAATTCTGACGCCATGTCATGGCTTTTTCATAGAAAACTGATATTTTGAAAGAATAATTTGTACGAATTGCTCATGTAAAAGAAAAGAGAATAGATACGAAGATAAGCATACAGTGAGAGCGTAACCAGGGTCTTAAAGTTTATATAATCTTAAATCTTGCCCAATCATAAGGGTCAACTTCCTCATCCGTGACTCGGGACTTGTTGGGGGAACTTGATATACCGGGTTTTAAAATCTTTACTAATGATAGGTTACATAGATTTGGAGGCGGCGTTTTGCTGTACATTCGTAATTCCCTTAGGGCTATCGAGGTTAAGTTAGATTTTCCGGCAGCAATTAATGCGATCTGTGTTGAAGTTAGGGCGCGTAGTATTAGTTTTAATTTTGTCGTTGTTTATAGACCTCCCGTTCAACCCCTCGATATAGATACTAGATTTTACTCACTTCTTGGTAATTTTATTGACAATCGGAATAGTATAATTGTCGGAGACTTTAACTGTCCTAATGTTAATTACGAGAATTTTACGGTAACGAAGAGGGTTTGAGACTGGTTGAGTTTATGGACGATAACTTTTTACGACAGATAGTTACCCAACCAACGCGCGGTGATAATATCTTAGATTTGGTGATGACGAACGGCGAGAATATAGTCGAAAGTTTAGAAGTAGGCGAGAGTTTAGGATGTAGCGATCATCAAATTCTTAGGTTTAAGTTATTGATAGAAAACACACAGGATAGTAACGTAATAGAAGTCCCTGATTTTCGTAGGGCTAATTTTGATAGTTTTGCTGATAGGATGAGAGTAGTGGACTGGGATAACTTATTTATGGGTAATGATACGAATTTGCGTTGGGTGGCGTTTAAAGAAAGTTTTAGGAATATTGAAAGGGAGTTTATTCCTCGTAGGCCCAAGCGCGTTAGAAATCGTGGTAGGCCGAAGTGGTGGACTAGGGAAGTAGGCGAGTTCATAAACGAGCGTAATAGAGCGTATAGACTTAACAAGCGCAATGGCCAGGTAGCTAACTTTAATAGATATATCGAGCTTAGACGTCAGGTTAAAAGATCAGTTAGGAATGCCAAGCGTAATTTAGAGATAGTTATAGCTGCGGATAGTAAACATAATCCAAAAAAGTTTTTTGAATACGTAAATAATCGTAAGCCGGTAAAGGATAACATAGGCCCTCTATTGGATGTAAATGGCGCTTTGGCTTCTGACGCTCAGGCGATGGCGGGTATTTTCAATAACTTTTTTGCGACAGTTTTACCGTAGAGGACGTAAATAATGTCCCCGACGTTGACGATATCGTTCCATTTAGTAGCGAGACTATTTTAGATGAAATAACTGTTTACGAGGCTGAGATTGCGCATTATATCGATAGGCTAAAAGTTAGCAAGGCTCCAGGCCCTGACGCTTTTTATCCTAGACATTTGAAAGATTTGAAAGACGTTATCGTAGGCCCCTTAGCGAAGATTTTTAATCAGTCACTCGAAACGGGGATTATTCCTGAAGACTTCAAATTAGCTAACGTCACGCCTATTTTTAAAAAAGGCGACCGCGCGGTAGCTAGCAATTATAGGCCCATTAGCTTAACGTCAATTGTCGGTAAACTTTTGGAATCCGTAGTTAGGGATCGTATTATCGATCACTTAGAAAGTAGGGGTTTGATTAATAGTAGTCAGCACGGGTTTCGACGCCATAGGTCTTGTTTAACAAATTTGTTAGAATTTTATAACGAAATAGTGCGCGAATACGATAGGCATAGGGCAGCTGACGTTATTTATTTAGATTTTAAAAAGGCGTTCGATACAGTTCCGCATAGGAGACTAATTGCGAAGGTTAAAGCGCACGGTATCCGCGGTCAGGTAGCTAACTGGTTAGAAGAATGGCTTCGTGCTAGGAGGCAGAGGGTCGTAGTTAATGGTAGTGAATCGGGGTGGTTAGAGGTAGGTAGTGGTGTCCCACAGGGTTCAGTGTTAGGCCCATTGTTATTCGTAATTTACATTAACGACATAGATGTAGGATTGATTAGTAACGTGTCAAAATTCGCGGACGATACTAAAATAGGCGGTAAGGTTGTTAACGAGGACGATAGAAATAGGATCCAAGACGATGTAGATAGGATTATGGAGTGGACGGATAAGTGGCAGATGCAATTTAACGTAGATAAATGTAAAGTTTTGCATATAGGTTCTCGCAACAATAATTACGTGTATACGATGGATGATAGGGATTTAGCGAGCGTTGACGAGGAAGTAGATTTAGGCGTACGCGTAACTAAAGATTTAAAGGTTAGGAACCAGTGCCTGGAGTCTTGCGCAAAAGCTAATAGGATGTTAGGCTTCATAGCGCGTAATTTCGAATTTAAATCGAAGGATATTATATTGCCCCTTTACAAGTCCCTAGTCAGGCCTCATTTGGAATATGCCGTTCAGTTTTGGTGCCCGTACTTGCGTGAGGATATTGATAGGTTAGAAAGGGTTCAGCGTCGTGCCACGAAACTTATTCCGGCATTGCGCAATAAGCCTTATGAAGATAGGATTAAAGTGTTAGACTTGTATTCACTCGAAACTAGGAGATTAAGGGGGGAGCTTATTGAAGTTTTCAAAATCGTTAATAACATCGATAACGTAAATTTGACAAATTGTTCACTTTCGATAATAGTAATACTCGCAATAACGGATTCAAGTTGCGTGGCAGACGTTTCATTACTAATATCGCTAAAAACTTCTTTACGTTTAAAGTAATTGATAAATGGAATAATCTTCCCGCGTCAGTCGTTCATTCTACCAGCGTTAATGTGTTTAAGAACCGTCTTGACAGACATTTTAAAAATATTAACGTTGTTTAAAATTAAAAAAGAAAGTTAACAACAGGAGCTCTGGTGGTGGTGCTCGAGGATGAGTCTGTTGACGATGAATGCCAGCTTGTGACATGCCAGCGTGATGCCAGCAATAAAAAAAAAAAAAAAAAAAAAAAAAATTAGACTAACACGAATGTAGATGTAGCTCATAGCGTAAACTAACCCACTTTTTGTTTAACTTTACCTACTTTTTTTTTTTTCTTATCCTCCTTACTTTGCATGTCTCTAACTCTTTTCTTGCATGTTTGTAGTTTGCATGGTATGACAGTGAGTTAAGACTGTGTTTGCATGGTTTGTAAGCGTTCTTATTTTACTTCTTTTCATATTTCATCCCTCTCCTATATTCTCCGACTATTTTTCTGACTTGTCGGCAGTGGCCGGCGGATGATGATGGTGAGACTTTTTCCCTCTTTTTCTGAATGAATGTTAACCCACGAATGATAGGTGTTGCTCCTTACTTAACCCCTTATTCTCCTCTCTTCTCTTAACCCCCTACTCTCTCCTTTCTCTCGGGCTAGCCTTAGAGTGGATCTTAGGGTCTTTGTTAGCCTTAGCTTCTGTAGATCTGTAGATCCTCTGAAGAGTAAGAAATATCTCCTAACCTTATGTTGTCATAATATACACGGGTTCGAGCTCTATTGGTTATTTGGTAAATTCCATAACTATATTCATTTTCTCCTATCGTTTTGGTCGTGGCAACCTTCTTGAAAAAATGATTTCTAAAGGTTAAAATGCTCCTTTGAAGGAACAAGTGTGACAAAAACACCTTTTGCAATTGATCAAGGTTGTATATTAACGTAATTAATTTCATGGTGGGATCACTACCGTTAAAGGTAACGTTATTCAATATTAAGATTTTGAATCTGTCCACTCTACGTAAACTACTCAAAAATTCTGAGGGTATTATTGCATTTGACAATCGTACTTTAATTAAATAGGAGAAGCTATCCAAAAGGCGGAAATGAATTCTTTCCGATATACATACTAATTTTACCTTGTTCAAATGCAGAGAGGTAATTTATCGACAGCGTTGTTTGTAGAGCTTGTAGCGACCTGTACCTATTGGTACAGAAATTTCTAATGACTTAATATTTGAGCATAAAGGAATGTAATTTCGTAGGATTAACAGAAGATGTTCATTTGGGAGTTCTTTAAACGCTAGATGTTTACTATTTAATGTTGGTAATAAGATGTCTTTCCATCTAACACAAACAAACCTTAGGATAAACTTGTAATCCTGTAAATAGCTAAAAAGGTGGAATAACATTTCGTGGGGAGGTCGTTTATATTCATCTTCTCAGTGTATTAGATGTTTAGTCTGAAAGAACAATTTGTAATTATTTTATACTTACTGAGATATCACCTTTTCTGTAATTTTAAGCCGTACTATTTTACCCTACTTTTAACTGTTCATTATTATATTATTTCATCATAATTTAATTATTCCTTTTTCATGATTTCACCACAATTTAACGGTCTGCTAATCTTAAACCAAAAAGAACACTTGAATTTCGTTAATATTAAACACTTAAATTTGGGCCTGCGGTTATTTTTTAAATATTAATTTAGTAGTATAGTAGGATCTCCCTTTCATGAAAGTTCTTCAGGGGGTTGGTCGTACGTCCTGTCTTCATATTCTTGGTTGTGGGCGGCTTCTTATTCGCGGTGGAATCGGACAGATCGCGGTTGCCTCCGGATTGATTCCGAACTGACAGGCGATCTAAACCGGAGTGGTTCCCGTACCATCGGGAGGTCGTCCGGTGAAGACGAAGCAGGTGTCCTCAGTGCTGGTGGTGCTGTTGACGTTGTTGATATTTTCGTAGCATCATGATTCCCAGCCCAATAGCTCCAAGGAAGAGACATAGAGCCAGTGTATTAAAATTCCTAGTTCCTTCATCGTATTTTCCGTAGAGTCTCTTAATTTGGTGAGTCGTTGTTCCTCCTCTTCGCATTGAATTATAAGTTTTCTCATCTTCTCGTCCAAGGCGCGTAATTGTGGGTAATAGAGTTCCAGGTGAAGTTTAACACTAAAGGTATGAATTGAGCGATGGGATATTAAGGGGCCCAGGGGTTCGAATAGGACTCCATTATCAAGGGTTCGCGCTCCCGTCTGGACCGCAACCAATAACAAGAGAAGGGCAACCACCTCCTTCAGCAGGACACTCTTATAATTTTTCATCCTTCTTTAATAAACAATTATTCAGTAGAACTGATTAAATGAATTTAACACTTTTAGGTTTAAAGAAAATAACTTATTATTTTTCCACTATCCCCTCCTGTATTACGCTCCCTGTTTGAAGTGAACTAAATTATTAATTCTCCATCACTCAACTAAAGTCTCAAAGGAAAATAAATATAAGTAAGTAATAAGGAAAGTGAATTTATTTGTGACGTCAGTTCATTAGTTCATGGCTTCACGCTTCTTATCTTACACCCGGTCTCTCGTTATGGCTTCTTATCACGGTTTTATGCGTTAGACACGATCTTACATTTTTAACATGAAACTCATTTTGGAAATTTATAGATTAAGTTTCCTATCGCCTACTCTCTTTCGTAAAAGCCTACATCTTGAAAGCCTATATTATGAAAGGGCCTATTTTGCAAGCCTACATTCCAAAGCCTATACACTGAAAAAGCCTATCTGTATTTCGTGAATAGATATACAGGGGTTGGACAAAATAATCTGAACACCTTGATAAATGGCGGTTTTTATTCTTAATATGGAGTTGGTCCTCCTTTAGCGGCAATAACAGCTGCAATGCATCGGGGAATTGATTCATACAGCTTTTGGACAGTGGCTAGAGGAATCCTGAGCCATTCTTCGAGCAAACCCTGCTCCAGTTCCTCCAAAGACGCCGGCGGTGGGAATCGGCTTCTGACCTGCTGCTCCAACTGACACCACAGATGCTCGATAATGTTAAGATCCGGGGATTGTGGAGGCCAATTCAAGCGTTCTACTTCACTAACGTGCTCTTCAAACCAGTTTTTAACGACCCCAGCGGTGTGGATTGGTGCATTATCATCCTGGAAGACGGCGCCGCCATTGGGAAACTGCGTTTGGACCATGGGATGGACCTGGTTAACCCTACCATGCAGTACTACAGCTGGGCCAAGAGTATTCTACGATATTGCTGCCCAAACCATCACAGATCCGCCTCTATGCTTAACAGTTGGGGTCAGGCAGTCGGGGTCATAAGCATCTTTAGGCTGTCTCCAGACGTAAACTCGACCGGAACATGGAAATAGCGTAAAGGAGGATTCGTCGGAGTAGACTACATTCTTCCACCGGTCCATTGACCAATTCTTATGGTAATTACACCATTTTCTGCGCCGCTCAATGTTGATGTGCGAAAGGAAGGGTTTGGCAATTGCAGCCCTCCCATGGTATCCAGCTCCATGGAGCTCGCGACGTACAGTTCTGGTCGATACCGGGCTTGCAAGATGCTGGTTAAGCTCTGCAGTCACTTTTGGAGCTGTGGTCTTATGCTTCTTTGTCACAATGCGCTTTAGCACCCGGCGGTCTCGATCACACAGCTTCTTCTTGCGTCCACTATTGCATTTGTCGGTGCTTGTCTTTCCATGGTTTTGGTATGCAGACATGACCATAGAGACAGTTCCTCTGGATACATTGAACATCTGAGCGGTTTTCGTCACCGATGCACCAGCCATCCGCGCTCCGACAATTTGCCCTCTTTGGAAGTCTGACAGGTCTTTCATAACTGCTAATTCATAATTCACTCAGATCTGTAAAAACAACGTGAGGGTTATAACATGACGTATACACTCTCTGTTACGCATTTAAATAGGTTTGCCAGTCATTTGACCGTTTACTTTGTGTCTGAGCAGTCCGTAAAGATAACCGGTGAAATCGGCGGGTGTTCATATTATTTTGTCTAACCCCTGTAGATGAAGTTTGGTTTTTATCTTTCTTTACATGTTAAGTAGCGTCATCTTCGTTTTTAATTGGATGCACATTTTCATTCCTTCCTCTGCTTAATACTTATTTTTCTCTCCTGACTTTACGCATCTGAACTCCTATCTTATCCTTTGGTTTATGTAATTATAGAAGCAAGAAAAGCATCTTTTATTTAGCAAAACTTTTATATTTGCATTTATATTTGCATTTGTTAAGCGATTTATTCTTCCTTAATGCCAAGCGCAAAATATTTATTTATGTTCAGAAGTCAT
This sequence comes from Bathynomus jamesi, assembly GCA_023014485.1. NCBI lineage: Eukaryota > Metazoa > Arthropoda > Malacostraca > Isopoda > Cirolanidae > Bathynomus > Bathynomus jamesi. Next base: position 17,454 of record JAJOZX010014964.1, on the reverse strand, counting down.
TTAATGATGAAATCAGTCTGGAGGCCTCGTGTTTCTCCACAGACACTTTGTGTCACTAAGTCTATTTCGGTATTTCCCTGGCTCGTTTTTTCAAATTCCTTGGATCTGGTTTCAAATCTATTTTGGTACTTTGCTGGTTCGTTTCGCAATCACTTGGATCTGATTCCTGTATAAATACGTCTGGCATCATCATCTTTTTGGATATTGTTTATATCTCCTTTGTGTTGGTCTCTCAGGGTCTCTACATCATCCAACATCCTTTTTCATTTTTCTTCGTTCAGACGGATATCTGGTAAGGCGGTTCGTGGAGAAGTCCTTACCACCATATTGAATTTTAATTTCTCTTCTTTCACCCATACACTATTTGCGTGAAACGTCCCAACGGCCAATTCGTTTTCATCTATTTCTGTGGTTTTCTCGTTTAATTTTTCCTCACTCAGGTATTCTCTCGCTGCATTTATTTTAAAGATGAGATAGTCCTGTCTACTTTTTTCCTCCTTGCTACAGGCTTCTTTCATGCTTATTTCCCCTGTTCTGGTTTCCCTATATCTGGGTCAGGTTTAGGACTGTTTACCGAATTACAAATAGAAAGGTGAGCGTGATTGAAATAATTAATAAAAAACTGCAGAAGAAAAACAAAGCCGCAAGAGTCAACTTTTGACTTTAATCTTTCAATGAGGTTTGTTTCCTTATTTTTTCGTGTTCGTGTATCGTGATTCTCACATACGGATTTGCTTCCGATTAACACTTTCCCTGAGATTTTATTTCTTTTTCCGTTCCCACGAACAGTCAATACGTCATGTACGCCTTCTGAGATTTTATTTTGTTTTCCGTTCTCACGAAAATTTAATGTGTCATTTGCTTTATTGTTCGTTTCCCACGTACTCATGTCGTATACTCCATTCGCACGATAGCCTTCCGTTAGTACATTTTTCATACTTTTATTTGCACTTCCGTTCACACACACTTACAATGAATCCTTTCCGGATCTCTTTTCACACGCGCTTAACTTGCAAACATCACTCACACGCTTATTTTTAAATTCATTTTCACCCACGCTTAATTTATAAACATCATTCACACAGTTTCGTTCTCTTTAGTTTATATTTATATTTTTAGTTATTTCTTTTTAGGAGGTTTCATTCATTCTCTCGTTACTAAATATTGAATCACTCTCGTCAGTTACTTCTTCTTTCGAAACAGCTGTACGGGCTTTCTCATTAATTTGCTTATCTGCTCCGGACTTCGAGCTCAAGGTCGAACTGCATCCACTCGCTGTGCGTTCCCTTTCGTTTATACTTAAGTTACACAAATTTATCTCATTCGCGTATAGTTTTTCCTCCTTCCTTTTTTCTGGTTTATTTACTTTAATTTCCCCTTTTTCTTCTTCTTTTACAGGAATTTGCTTGCTAGTAGAGGCTTTATGTCATTGTTGGGTTCTCTCTTCATTTTCCTTAAACGAAACTCTCCGAGGAGATTTGTCCCTAGTTTGCGAATTTTCGGTCCTTCTAGGCCAGTGCTCTTCAACCTGGGCGGTACCGCCCACTAGTGGGCGAAGGATCTCATTAATCTAAAGGTAATTGCAATTAATTTTATTGTTTTATGCAGGGTATATAACTTTTAGTTTGAGTTTTTGCATTTTTAATTTTGGTGGGCGATACGGAGATTCAAAAGTTACAAAAGTGGGTGGTAAGCATAAAAAGGTTGAAGAGCACTGTTCTAGGCCAAGGGGAGCTACCTCGGCGACCTTCCCCATTCTTTGTCGGGGACCTTCTCCGGTCCCTTTCCTTTTCTCGGTATCCTCCGTCGCGGACATCCCGGGGGGAATAACTTCTTTTGTTCGAGTATGGCGAAGGGGGTCGATTTCTTAAGTTGTCTGGTCGGTAATCCTGTCTACTCCAGTTCTCTCTCACGTTCTAACTCGTTCCTCAGGACTTCCATGCTTGAGCACCACCTGCAAGCTAACTGGTCATTATTAATAGCCATTGTAAACGCGTAAGCGGCAAATTTCCCTTCACAGCGACTGGATGAACTTGACGGGGGAGCCATGCTCTTAGTTATTTAAAAAACAAAAAACGAGCGTTTGGAAACTAATAAATTACAACGTAGATCTACCTTGTGCTTATTGTGCCGTCACCTGCGCAAACCCGCAAAAATGATCCTGAAACGCAGAAACTGGTTCTTGTAACACAAATTTATAATAAATGAATATATAATACAGCTACTGACGAAAGCTCTGTAAATGAAAAACTATTACTAAAACTTATCTGTCCGCTATTCGATGACTGTTTTCTTTCCATTTTTCCTTGTTCCCACGGTGAGTGACCACCCTCTACCTGATCCCCTGAAGGAAAGAAAAATGAACCTTAAGAAAGCACGTTTTCTGATAGACTTGAAAAACAAAAAAGGCAAACTAAGGGAATTTCAATCTTGTGAAACGTCAGTTAGAAATAGATTCGGCAAACAAACAAGGCAAGCCACGTGCACTAGCCTTGGTTTAATCAAATAATATAGCAATAAATAATATCAATAAATGAAATATTCGTTAATAACTGATTAGTAACACGAAGTAATTTAGTTAAGAATGCACCAAAGACTATTTTTTTAAACACTTATTCAACGAAAAACACTTATTCAAATGGTAGCACAGGACCCTCGATAAAACCCGTTTGTTCACAAGGAAAGACTGGTGAAATATATATGTATAGAAATATATAGAAATATATATGTATATATATATATATATATTTATATATATATATATGTATATATTTATATATATGTATATGTATATATATTTATATATGTATGTATATATATTTATATATATTTATATATATGTGTGTATATATATATATTTATATATATATGTGTATATATATTTATATATATGTATATATATATATATTTATATTTATATATATCTGTATATATATGTATATATATTTATATATGTGTGTATATATATATGTATATATGTATATATAATGTTATAATGTTATAATGTTTCAGACCAACAAAGACCCTAGGATCCACTCATGGCTGGTCTACCTAACTGTGTTCGTAATCGTGTATTGTGTATGTCCTCCGTGGTGGCTGAGGGGACCTACAATTTTACGTGGGTTCCGAACCACAAGAACATAAGAAATTTATGTAAAAACTGCCGGTAAATTGGCAACAACCAATTTTTACGAAACTAAATATTTATCAATTTAAAAATAAAGATAGCATCTCTCGATCCAGAGGATCAAGTCATAATAGACTACTATCCACAATATGTACAAGCTATATCTATTTTAACGGACATGCAAATATATCAGATCCAAAGAATCCAGTCAATTTCATTACGGTATCCATCAAGTCACGGTCCATATCGATTGCGGACCAAGTCAAAATTTACAACCATATATATTACACTTAGGAGGAAAAGTGTAGGTGTGGCTGTAAAGACTGTACAGTAATGTAGAAATGTGTGTGCACCCACATTTATATATATAGGTATATCTATGTATATATATATGTTTATATGTGTATATATATATGTGTGTATATATATATATATTTATATATGTATATATATATTTATATGTGTGGATATATATATATTTATATATGTGTATATATATTTATATACGTATATATATATATTTATATAAGTATATACAGTATATATATTTATATAAGTTTATATATATTTATATAAGTATATATATTTATATAAGTATATATATATATTTATATATGTATATATATATATATTTATATATATATATATATTTATATATGTGTATATATATTTATATATGTGTATATATATTTATATATGTGTGTGTATATTTATATATGTGTATATATATTTATATATGTATATATGTGTATATATATGTATATATATATATATATATATTTATGTATGTGTATATATATATATATATATATATATATATTTATATATGTGTATATATATATTTATATATGTGTATATATATATTTATATATGTATATATATTTATATATGTATATATATATATATATGTATATATATTTATATGTGTGTGTATATATTTACATATGTGTATGTATATATGTATATATGTGTATATATATGTATATATGTGTATATATTTATATATGTATATATATATATATTTATATATGTGTGTATATATATTTATATATGTGTGTATATATATTTATATATGTGTGTATATATATTTATATATGTGTATATATATTTATATATGTGTATATATATTTATATATGTATATACATATATTTATATATGTATATATATATATGTATATGTGTGTGTGTATATATTTATAATGTATATATATATATTTATATATGTGTATATATGTTTATATATGTATATATATACATATATATATATGTATATATATATATATTTTATTTATGTATGTATATGTATTATAATAATAGGTATATATTATATATATATTTTGTAATATTTATGTATGTATAATATTTATATATTTACGTATGTATATATTTATATATATTTATGATGTGTGTATATATTTATGTATATTATTTTTATATATATTTACGTATGTATACATATTTATATATATTTACGTATGTATATATATATTTATATATATATTTGTATATTTACGTATGTATATATATTTATATATATATTTATATATACATTTATATATATGTATATAGGTATATGTATTTTTATATATACATAATTATATATATACATTTATATATATATGTATATAGGTATATATATTTATATATATATTTATATATATGCATATTTATATATATATTTATATATGTATATATATTTATATATATATTTATATTTTTATATATATTTATATATATATTTGTTATAATGTTATAATGTTATAATGTTTCAGACTAACAAAGACCCTAGGATCCACTCATGGCTGGTCTACCTAACTGTGTTCGTAATCGTGTATTGTGTATACACATACGAGGAAAAGTGTAGGTGTGGCTGTAAAGACTGTACAGTAATGTAGAAATGTGTGTGCACCCATTGTGGGTCTCCCATTTAAAGGTGTTTGTGTGGCAAGTGAAGATCATGAGTTTTTCAATACCTCACAGTACTATGGGGGGCACCGCTCGGCAGAGGAATCTCTTTAAATGGGGTGTGTAAGGACAGAGAGTATCCCCTAACCCAAGACGCTGCCTCCCTATATCCCACAACACTTGTGTTGAGCTGTGGGATCTATCCCCACAAAGCCTTAATTTTACTACCTTAAACTATACCCTTTCTATCAACATGCGCGTCCAATCGATTCTTAAACATGTTTATAGACGTGCTACTAATTACTTCTACCGGCAAACTATTCCAGCTATTTACTATTCTATGCGTAAAAAAGTTTTTCGCAACTGCTGTCTCGAACCTTCTACTTGTCAACTTACACCCGTTATTTCTAGTCCTATTATATTGAGATATTTCGAAAAAGCTATCTCTATCTACCTTATCAAACCCATTCATAATTTTGAAAACCTGGATTAGATCACCCCTTAACCTCCTAGTCTCGAGTGTAGTCAATTTTAACTCTTTAAGCCTATCCTCGTACGACTTTGACCTAAGAGACGGAATCATCTTAGTTGCTCGTCTTTGAACTCTTTCGATTTTGTCTATATCTTTGCGCATATGCGGATTCCAACATTGGACCGCGTACTCCAAATGGGGTCTAACTAATGATTTATAAAGAGGAACTATAATATCGCGCGATTTGTACTCAAAATTTCGAGCTATAAAACCTAACACTTTGTTCGCCTTATTGACCGCCGCTGTACTTTGTTTCGCTACTTTTAAATCACCAGTGACTATAACTCCTAAATCTTTTTCCTGCTCTACGCTTGTTAAATCTTTCCCTGACATACTATACGCAAAATTACCGTTACGCGAACCTATATGCATAATTTTGCACTTATCCACTTTAAATCTCATTTGCCATGTGACTGACCAATCAACGATTTTATTCAGATCTTCCTGAATTTTACCTCTATCTTCGTCATTAATCGCCCTACCACCCAGCTTCGTGTCATCCGCAAACTTTGAAACTGTACTGACTAGGCCGACATCTAAATCGTTAATATATATAAGAAAAAGCAAGGGGCCCAATACAGAACCCTTATATATGTATATAAGAAAAAATGGATTTTACAATATGCGAATATAACCTTTGCTATACGCCGGGTACCTCACGGCGAAGGACTACCCGTTCCTGAGCCCACACACTCATTCTCTCTGGAGTCAGAGGACGAGGAGAATGAAGGAACCTGCCAAACTTGAGCCTTCAACTTCACAAGACCCTGAATTTGTGTATAACTTGACATCTTCTAAACCGCACATGATAACTTAGAATGAATTGAACGACCTTATCAGAGATTTAGAATTGCCAAAGAGTAAGACAGAGCTGTTGGGCTCCAGATTGTAGCAGTGGAATCTCCTCGCTGAAAATGTTAGAGTGTGTAAGTTTTGTGATCGTCTAAAAGATTTTGTCCCATTCTTCATCATGGAAGGTGACCTTGTAGCTTGCAACGACATCGATGGTCTGATGGCTGCTCTCAACATTATTCACAATCCTGATGAGTGGAGACTGTTCATTGATTCATCGCAGTTGAGTCTAAAAGCTGTTTTGTTGCATGTTGGCAACGTATTGCCATCAATTCCAGTTGGTCATTCAGTCCACATGAAGGAAACATATGACATGAAGCAACTTTTGAACTACATAAACTATGACAAACATCAGTGGCAGGTTTGTGGTGACTTGAAAGTTGTTGCTACCGTGCTTGGACTGCAGCCGGGCTACAGTAAGTATTGCTGTTTTCTGTGTGAATGGGATAGTCGGGCTAGGACTTCTCATCACATCAAGAAGGATTGGCCACGCCGACACTCATTGGAACCTGGAACAATAAATGCTCAGTATCCTCCACTTGCAGAATCGAGCAAGATTTTGTTACCACCCTTACACATCAAACTCGACGTCATGAAAAATTTTGTGAAGGCTATGGATAAAACGGGGGCAGCTTTTAAGTACCTCGGTGGTAAATTCCCAAAGCTCAGTGAAGGAAAAATCAAGGAGGGTGTATTTGTTGGTCCACAGATCCGCGAGCTTCTTAGAGATGAGGAGTTCGACCGTATCTTAGGTGGTGAGGAGAAGACAGCGTGGAATGCTTTCTGGTTAGTAGCAACCAATTTTCTCGGAAATACGAAAGCTGACAATTACAGGGAGCTGATAGAAAACCTGCTGTTTTCCTGTCACAAAATGGGCTGCAATATGTCTTTAAAGATACATTTCCTCCATTCGCACCTGGAATATTTTCCGGCCAACTGCGGAGCAGTCAGCGATGAACATGGTGAACGTTTCCACCAGGATATCTCAGCGATGGAGAAACGCTACCAGGGGAAGTGGAGTCCATCATTGTTAGCAGACTACTGCTGGACAATAACAAGAGATGCTCCAAAAGTTGAATACAAGAGACAAGCAAAGAAGCGACGGGTTAAATCAATATAAGTGACTGCATTATACAGGTATGGTACTAATATGTGGTATACATATACACGAAATGTGTAACTTAAATTTTCTTGGAAACTGTAGCCAATCGACTGTTTTTATGGTCATATTCGTTTTCAGCACCCCAAAATCCATAATAGGAAACATTTTATCTCCGAAGCACAAACTTTTTCAAAATTTGTAGACCAGTGTTATTATTCGAGAAATAATTCATAGTCGTAATTTAGTGTTAATAAATTAATACTTTTGTGTTCAAATACTGTGTTGGGTTAAAACAAATTTTTAATTCTAACATAAATGAATGAATTTTTTAATTTAAATTAGTTATTTAAATTTTGCAATTCTTAAGAGTTAAATTTTCTGAGTTTAAACTAATTAAAGTTTGTTTGTTTGAGTTTCAGTTCATATTTATTTTACATTCCTGCTGATAGGTAATTAGGTCCTGTTCTGGAATTTAGTAATTTCAGTGAAATTAGTAAGAATTTTCCAAATTAAAAACTTGTTCAGATTATAAATCTGTGCATAGTTATTTTTCTAGAGTTTATTTATACTTTAAAAAATTATAAATCGTTGGTATTGCTAAATTGATAGTGAATTCTTCAAAAAAGAAAGTTGTGTCCTATCCTCTTGCTCAAAATTTGGTACTCAGGTGTGGAAAGTAGAGCGTAACCTTTAACCTGAACTTAAATTTGTATGTTTGACAGTTTTCCCTTTGCCCTTACAATTTATTTTCAAGAAAAGAAACTTATTTGTGTTTGTAATAATTAAGTCAAGATTCTACTGCTGTGAATTAGTTTAATCACAGAGTGGGTTATTTCGAGGATTCAAGTTTGGCCTACTCTTTCGGGCCTACCATTTCGGGCCTACTTTTCAGGCTTATCATTAGGGGCCTACATTTGGGGCCTATTTTTTTTTAGCCTCAATTTTTGTGAATCTACCTTTGTGACCTATCTTTTTGTCCTATCCAAATTAAATTTAAAATTTAATATTGATTCAAGAATTATTATTATTCTAGAATTAAGTGAAATTCAATTAAGTATTTTTATATAGTTCCAACGTTCAAGAACTTTTAACATAAACATGTCTGAACTTAAAGCATTTATTAAAAGGCGTGGAGGTCATACAGCTATGGTTTCTAGACTCATTTCAAGTTTGGATGAGCTTTTAAACGAGAAGGAAATTCTTGGTGAAGATCTAGAGACTAGACTAGAACAACTTTTTGACCATCAATGTAAACTTTTGGAACTTAATGACAAAATTCAGAGTAGTTTAGAGGATCAAGAATACTTAGATGATTTAAAAGAATCAGAGGATAGGGATTTAGAATTTCGAAAATGCATTCTTAAAGTAAAAAATGTATTAGCTCAAATAAAGGATGCAAAGGAAAAAATTAATAGTTCTGGAAATGCAACAAATAACCTAGGAAATAGCTTTTCGAACTTTGAGAAATTTCAAAGTGATTTCATGAATGGGTTAAGTGTTATTTTGAAGCGTAATGCTGCAACACCTAACCTTCAGTGCAGAAATTTCAGTGGTTCTACTGACAAGCACGAGTTTAAAGACTTTCTTAGTCAGTTCGAGAATTTGATCGGTGTTCGTAATGATCTGACAAATTCTGCCAAATTATCGTACTTAAAAGGGTACTTGAGGGACATAGCTTATCAATCAATTAAACATTTGTCAAATGTTGATGACAATTATGAGATAGCTCTAGACATTTTAAAGGATCTTTTTCTAGACATCCCTTATATAATTGATGAGTCACTCAAGAAATTAGTTACGGCTAATGAAATTGATGACTTTCAATATGATAAATTAAATAACTGGCTTAGTGAAATTCGAGCTATGGTTCTTGATCTTAAAAATTATGAGGTGGATTTAATGGATGAAACCTCGTCTGGTAGTTTGTTGTTGGGTCACATCTTAATGAGTAAATTACCTATTTCATTCAAGAAGGAAATTGTTCGCAAATGCGAATCCAATCACCTTCTCCAAATCAAATTTTTGATAATTATGGTGAGATTATTAAAACTTTGTTCAGATTAAAGTCGAGTAAGGCCAAGCCTAATCAAAATCTCAAAAAATTCTATAAACCCAATAATGTGGTAAAAAACATTAAAAGTGAAGAACCTAAAGCTACTCTTCAAAATTTTCAGACTGCAGCCTCAAATATGCCTCAACCTAAAAAAGCCAGTCCTAACCTTAAAAAGTGTAAATTTTGTGATGGCGACCATTCTTTAATTCGCTGTTCTAAATATGACACACTTCAAAAAATGCTTAAAAGATGTCAAGAAATCAATTTATGCTCTCATTGTTCGAGCATCAGACATTTGGGAAGCAATTGTCCTGTTAAGGCTGACAAGCTCTCATTTTCTTGTGCAAACTGCGGTTTGAGCTCTCATATTTCAGCACTATGTCCCAAGTTGGGTTCAAATAAAATAACTAATGGTGTCGAGACGCAGGTAAACAGTGTATTGGTGCATGAAATGTCTTCGGAGAATCAGATATTTCGAAGTCGCGGCGTCTTGTTACCTACCGTAACTCTAGAACTTGTAAATCAAAATAATGTCAAATCGGTTAGGTGTTTGCTAGATTTAGCTTCACAAAGATCATATATCAGACCCTCAGTTCTAGATGGTTGGGAATGCCAATTAAAGAAAAAACCTAAATTCGAATGTCTAATAAGAACCTTCATTGGAGCTCAAGTTAAAGAAATTCAAGAAGTTGAGTTGGGTGGAAGGCTGAATCCATCTAAAGCTACTCTCAAGAACTTCATCGTTGATGAAAAGATGGATTTAGATTATGCCGTTCCAGAATTAAAAAACGTGATTTCTCAACTTCAAGAAGGAATTAAGTTCGGAGACAAGTCCTTCTATAACCTTCAGAATAATTTCATCTCAAACATTGACGGATTAATTGGAATTGATGTGCTTCAAGATTTTATGCCATTCTCCTTCATAAAACTCAAGAATGGTACTGCCATATCAGTTTCTCAAGGACTTATACCTATTGGAATTGTTGGATACTTTCAAGAGTCCAATTCAACATTGCAGCAACAGTCGTAGATCTGTCAAGGAAACTAGTCAGTTTTCTTCAAAACTCCTGTTAAAAAATTATGACTAGAAAGATCTTCGGAAATTGATCAACAAAATTCCATTCCTCTGACTGATACTGATGGATCAAATTCAAGTTTCAATTCAAGTTTCAATTCAAGTTTAGATTCGAGTTTCGATTCGAGTTTCGATTCGAGTTTCGATTCGAGTTTCGATTCGAGTTTCATGGCAGCGGAGCAATCTGCTGTTCAAGTTTTAAGACTACTAATTCAGGGCTTTCGGGGTGTAAAAACCCTTGGCATTGTTCCCTTTTTAAACTTACTAACCCCTCAAGTGAAACACCGAATCGAAGCTTAGCTTCAAATATTCAAATATCCTGTTTAAATCAGGACTCAAATGGTTTACAGATTCACGAGTCTGGAGATGGGGAGAGTTCGCTTGCAGTCTTCAACAATGATGAACCGGGTCTTCATTGTATCGTGAACTGTGTCATGAATCCGACCCCAAGTTATTAGAATCCTTTGTGTCACTGTAAATCCGACTCCGATCTAGACTTAGGTCTGGAAAATTTGTATAAATTGGAGTCTATAGGTATAGATGAGAGTTCAAATGGTAGTTTGGATGAGATCAAAGTTGAACAATTTAATGACTATACAACTGTCTGGTGGCCAATATTATGTGGAGTTACCGTGGCACGAAGAACTAATTAACCGTGTTCCATCTAACCATAAAATAGCATTGGCAACTCTAAAAAGGGTAATTGGATTGCTCAATAAGAAAAACTTGCACTCGAAATATGCTGATGTATTTAAACAGCAATTAGATGATGGGATAAATGAAAGGTTTGATGTGACTCCAGACCAATATCAGAACTACATCTGGATACCTCATAGGCCGGTCATTAGGGTGGGAGATCAAGTTACAACTAAAATAAGGCCAGTTTTCAATTGTAGTTTGAAAACAGGTGAAGCTCCTTCTCTTAATGAAGCTGCATATCCTGGTGTAGACCTCATGAATTCACTGTTTACCTTATTATGCTCATTCAGAACCAATCAATACGTATCCTTTCAGATATAAAGCAGGCATTTCTTCAAATCAAGCTCAAGCTTGATGTTGATAAAAATAGGTTTTGTTTTTTCTGGGAGGACGGTCAATTATTAACTTATCGGTATACTACCATAGTATTTGGTCTGGCCAGTTCACCTTTCATACTCAACTATGTCATTAAATATCACGCCAATCAGTATCTAGATGATTTATGCTCTGGTTCTCAAGAAACATTTTTATGTGGATAATTTAATTTTCACAATTCAGATCCAGAATTACTTCTGGAATTATACTCCACTTTAAATCAGAGAATGTCTGAGGGAGGTTTCAACCTTAGATCATGGAACACTAATCTAGACTGTCTCAAAAACATAATGGTTCAAGATCAAAATGTTGTTCAACATGAATGCTTGGAAAAGGTGCTGGGTTATCACTTTGATGTAAGTCGGGACTTAATCTTGCTGTCAGAATATGATCTAGACCCTGAAGCTTGTACCAAGCGCCAAATCCTTTCCCAAATTTCTAAAATTTTTGATCCATTATCCCTTTACCTCCCAGTTACCATTCGGGGTAGGCTTCATGAGAAAATTGTGGAAGCTTAAGTTGTCTTGGGATGAGACAGTCGGTCAAGATGAATTGAAGGTTTGGACTAAGATTTACAAAGATCTTCAAGAACTTTCAAATCTTTCTTTCAAACGTTCAGCTTTCGATTCTAGCGACTCTGTTCATTAGTCATTTTTTGTGACGCTAGTGCCAGTTGTTACGGATTTGCAGTCTATGCAGTTGGCCCTTCAGGATCAAACTTAGTTTTTTCCAAGGCTAAAGTGGCTCCTATTCAAGCACGTACTTTACCTACTTTGGAATTACTTTCAGTTTATCTAGCGTTCAAATGTCTTCCTCAATTTCTCTCATCCATTAAAGCTCAGTTCTCAAATATCAAGATTTTTGTTGATGCTCAAATTGTGCTGTCTTGGGTCATTTCGTCAGACCTCAATGTCAAAATAAAAAACATGTTTGTTCGAAATCGAATTCAGGATATTAGACACATGCATCAAGAAATTCAAACTAAATTCAGTATTTCAATATCATTTAATTATGTCTCAACTAAAGAAAACCCCGCAGATCTCATTACTCGGGGAATATCATTTAGAGAATTTGAGAACAATCTAGAACTCTGGATGCATGGTCCTGAATGGTTAGTTCTAGATTCATCCTTTGGCCTAAATATGATCTTCAGTGCCTATCTAACCCAAACAAATTAAAGACACAATCAGCTACAATTACATCAGTCACTTTAAATGCTGGTAAAACTGAACCCATTCTTGACATCAAACGGTTTTCAAACATTCACAAAGTCTATAGAATCACGGCTTATGTACTAAGTTTGTTTTCAAATGCAGAAGGAAACCCAATGTAGACGTGGATAGGGGTAGTAGGTTGTATTGGCTATACATCATGCAACTTGAATCCTTTGACAAAGAAAATCAATTTCTTGAAACGTTCAAGAAAATCCCAATCAGCATGTTCCCAATCTGGTTAACCGTCTGGATCTCTTTCTAGACGAAGTCAGATTGATTCGAACCAAGGGCAGACTTTCAAGAACAAACGTGTATGATTATGACATCATAAATCCCATATTACTAGGTAAACATCATCACTTCACTGAATTAATAGTTCGAGATTGTCACTCTAGATGCAAGCATTTAGGTATTCAATCCACCTTAACAATGCTGCGCTTGCAGGGGTTTTGGATCACTAGTGCAAGACAAACCATCAAGCGTATCATTTCTAGTTGCATTACTTGCAGAAAATACAATCAATTTTCTTACAAGTATCCCAAATTCACCAATTTCCCTAAGCATCAGATGCGTTTGTTCACTCCCTTAAACATGTTGGGGTTGACTTCACAGGTCACGTTTGGGTCAAAGACCCTGACTCAGGAAAAACTGTCAAACGATTTATTTTGCTCTATACTTGTCTTCACATAAGAGCCATACATTTAGATCTGCTTCCTGATATGAGTACCAAATCTTTCTTGCTCTCATTCCAGAGATTCACTAATCTATATGGTGTTTGCGACAGAGTTTACAGCGACAATGCTAAAAGTTTCATTCAAGGTGGTAAGGCATTAGAGGACTCTTTAAATTCTAACGAATTTCAAGAGCACATGCGAGCCAGTGGTATCAAACACATCCGGCTTCCAGTTTATTCAGCCTGGATGGGATCTGCTTGGGAGCGTCTCATTCGAGTAGTGAAAAGCTGCCTTTTCAAAACCATTGGGCGTTCTGTTCTAGATCATTTCGATCTACTGACCTTGCTAACTAGCATTCAAAACGCTGTGAACTCTCGTCCGCTAACATACGTCTCGTCAGAGAATGAATTGTCAAGCTTAACGCCTAATTCATTCTTTAAACACCAAAAGGAATCTTTGGTATTCAAGTTTGAAACTGATGATGATCCTTTATGGTCACAAAATCCCCCTACTCATAACGAACTAACAAATCGTTTGAATTATTGAACAAAAAGTATTCTCAATTTAGACAATGGTGGTATGAGGAGTACCTGTTGAGTCTTCGAGAACATAGTCGAGATTTATACGAATCAGACTGGGTTAATCGCATCAAAGTTGGCGATGTGGTCTTGATTAAATCAACTACTAAAACCAGACCCTTTTGGCAGATGGGACGCATCCTGCATTTGTTTGTAGGCGATGATAACAAAGTCAGAAGTGTTCAACTCAAGAGATCAGATAACGAAGTTTTAAATTATCCTATTTGTCACCTGTATCCATTAGAAATCTCGATTACTCATAATGGTGCTCGTCAAGACCTTCCAAATTCGAAAGATGTTCAAGAGAAAAACCTAATCTAAGACCCACTAGGAAAGCTGCAATTCATTGCAAACAGAGGCTCAAGGACCTACTAAATAGGGAAGACGATTAGGATTAAGATTAGATTTAAGATGGTTATGGGTTCAAAAAAGTTCAAAAAATACTAAAAAATTATTTGGTGGTGGGTGTCATATATCAAATTTTAAGATTTAAACTGCAATTTTAGATTTTAAATTGCAGTTTCTCCGTCAGGAGGTTATTAGACTTATTTTCCTCTTTACTTATTTCTCATTATATTAATCCTTTCATTAATTATTTAACAAACAATTGGTTCAAGTTTTGTACGGACATATTTTCCGTATTATCAAACCACTACAACCATAAACCGAACTGGCTGCCTCATGAAATAAATCTGCTGGTTTTTTGTTTTAGAGAAAGAGACGAGAGTAAAGTTGTTGGACGGTTTAATTGTTTCAAAGCGTTGAATAGTGAGGCCGATGATATGGTGTTAATAAGTCCCTCTGTTAAAGGTCTGGATCGGCTAATAAACGTCTGCGAAGTGTATTCGCAAAAACATGATATGCTTTTTAATGTTACAAAAACTAAGGTTATGCAATTTCATCCTAAAAGCTGTAATCAGCCAGCTGACATAAGGTTTAAAATGAATGGTGAAGTAATTGAGGAAGTACAAGAGTTTAAGTATTTGGGTCAAACTATTACCAGCTCCTTGAGTGATGACTCGAATATAAGAAAACAATCTCGAAGCCTGTGTGCTAAAGCGAATATGACCATAAGCAGTGATGGGCAGTATCTAGATACATGTATCGCCGATACGTATCGATCGATACTTTGGTATCGGTATCGGTATCGCTTTAGCTACTTGACAAAAGTATCGATTTATAGGTATCGCTAAGGTCAATTTTCTTAAATGTATCGAAAAAAATCGATACTTCGATACATCGATACATTAATAAGAATTTTTTAAAATTTAAATAGATGTTATAATATGACACTACTGAGTTATATTTATGAATATACATAAATAATAATATTAGTAAATATTTATTTAATGACAGTACTACTCTACTGGTCACGTCACACAGCACGGCGCAACGTTTAAACACGTTTGTACTTGTGTTATTGAGATTAATTAACCATAATATAGAAACATTGTTAGCTGTAGAGAAGAAGCTAGAGCGTTTGAATTCGGAGGCATTGCGTCATTGTCAGCCACTTCTCAATGCAGTCACAGTAGGGTTCACTAAGCGGTTTGAAAAGTTTCTGTGCCTTGATGCGTCGCATGAGTGTAAAGCAGCAATACTGGCATCGTCTTCAAATCCTCTGTTCAAGTTAAAGTGGCTGACAATAAAAGGCAAATTTAAAACTAACATTGTCAAAAAGAGGGTTCAAGAAATGTTGGTTAATGCTGTTAAGAGCCTCAGCGAGCAGACCCCCCCCCCAGCAACAACTAAGTGATGCTGCATCTGACGGAAGTGCAGATGATTTCTTGTGTTATGAGTCTGCTTCCACTAATGTCTCTGCAACCCAAGATTCCACTAAAATGGAAGTTTTACAGTATCTAGGTGACGGAAGTCATTCTCTCCAATCTCTGAGGCAGTACCCAGGAATTCTACGGGTCTTCCTGAAGTATAACACACCACTACCATCCTTTGCTCCTGTAGAACGGTTGTTTAGTTTGGCTGGTCAAATTCACGCTCCAAAAAGGAATAGACTGTCTGACCAGATGTTTAGCCAGCTGGTATTTTTGAAGGGTAATAGTAATTACTTTTAATTGTTAGTGTAATATTTTCAGTCATTCATGTATCCTACAAAATTAAAACATACTTTCATTAAATGAAGCAATTGTTTTTATTTACATCTATAAAACCCTACATATTAAATGAATAATTATAAAAATGTACAGGCGATACATGTATCGGTATCGGTATCGCTTAAGACATCTAGAAAGTATCGGCGTATCGGTATCGCCTAAGACGTTCTTCATGTATCGACGTATCGGTATCGCTTTAGCGATTTTCATGTATCGATGCCCATCACTGACCATAAGGAACTTTCGTTTCTGTACAAGTGAAGCTAAAGACACACTCTTTCGTACTTTCTGCAGTAATATATACGGTTAGCAACTCTGGGTGAATTATAAAAAAGGTTCTGGCAGAACCCTAAATTTGCTGTACAACAGGTCTTTTAGACTCTTACATAAATTAACCCAGAGATGCTCAGCTTCGCAAATGTTTGCTACCCGCAATGTCCTGAGCTTCCTGGAGGTAACAAGACGTGCTCAACACAGTCTAATGCAAAGAATTAAAAAATCAACCAACCCGATCATCCAAGCTATCCATGAGTCCTACCATTTATCCTCTAAGCTATGGACTTCTTGGTACGAAAACGTCTGTCTGTAGCTCCACTTAACTTCGACAGTGCAGTGTTATTTCTAATCAATTGTATATATTTCTATCTTTAGTATATAAACTGTCATTGTATTAATAATATTTGTCATATGGACTATATTCTGCCAATAAACCTTTTCATTTCATTTGCATTTCATGTGTATATATATATATATATATATATATATTATATATATATATATATATATATAGTATATATATATATAATATATATATATATATATATAAAGTGCGAAAGTAAACAACAAGCACTTATGGTTTACAGTACTTCTAGAGTAGAAGACATTATAAAGAGTAGAGATAGGGCTTATAGGCTACATAAGTGCGATAAAGACAATTTGTGGTTACGAAACAACTACATATCTCTAAGGTGAGCGAAAAGTGTAATAAAAAATTCCAAGGGCGAATTTGGAATCTCCATATAGCTCGTGACGGTAAAGAAAACCACAAGCGATTCTTTCAGTACGTCAACAATAGAAATCTAGTAAAAGTGTTTTGGGGCCGTTGAAAAATGTTAACGGAATCTAGTTTCTGAAACAAGAAATGGCTACCTTGCTAA